>VWZW01000415.1:2990838-3135000 GCA_013397115.1 Edolisoma coerulescens
CCCTCCCCTCCCCTCCCCTCCCCTCTTCAACAACAATCCCAGTTGTCTCAGCCTTTCCTCATGCGTCACATGCACCGGTTTCTTAATCATCTTTGTGGCCTTTTGGTGTACCTGGAACCCTTATACTGTGTAGCCCAGAATCGGTCACATAATTCAAAAAACTGTAATTTAAAAAAAAAAAAAAAGTTAGGGTGGGGTAAGCAGAGAAGTAGGTTTTCTGTGTGTCAATCGGTTTTTTTTCTCAACTACTTAGGCTTTGGTTTAGTTTTATATAGGTTCTCAGAATGGTTTGTGTGACAGATGATCGTATGTCAAAAGACATAGCAGTCTACCTCAAGTGGAATGAGCAGAGAGAGAGTAGGATTTCCTGAGTCTAAAACTGGATTGGGAATTAGACAATGCCCTTTTTCAGATATTTGTAAAACTCCTGAGAAAACATAAATAACAGAAAATATGTTTTTTCTACATTATGTCTTTGCTTTGACTTTTATATTAATTGGCAACAGGATTATTGTCAGTTACAGTTTTCTTAATTTACGAATTTATATTGGATCAGCTGGACAGTATGAAAGCTTCCTTCTATCCTTCCTACTTAATGTGTGTTCCTTTAAAAGGCAATAATTTCATTTACAAGGTCAGAACAGTTTGGACTAGAGTGTGATGAATCATTCTTCTCCTACATCATCTTTGTCTTTTCTTTTCTAATGTGAGGCAGAGTGCCTGGTTTTGACCTGTATTCTTTGTGTTAAATGGGTTGGAAAGTTAGCTTCATTAAACTTAATCTTCAGAGCTGCAAAGTGTTTTTCTGTCCTCAGTCTCCTGCTGCTGCTGCGCACTTCTGATTTTGACACAAATGATAAATGTCAGAACAAGCTGATGAACTCATGAAACTATTTTGTATTGAGATCAATGAAACTGTATTAAGGGGGAGGAAGCTATGGCATTATCTATTTGATTTGGCTTTTACCTAAAGCATTCAATTTTCAAAACAATAATTGTTTTTGTTGTTTTAAAGGAGTTTTTCATTCCCTTTTCTGTCTCAGAATCCTAATATGAGTTTTAAATGTTAAAAGTTTGCCTTTGTGGGTTTTTTTGGTTTGCTTTTTTTTTTCATTTTCAGAAGAGATATTTTTAAGTAAAAAAGATACTATAAAATAGTATATTGTCACATTAAATTTGTTCTTGTTTAGTTTCAGTTATGTGTGAAAATTCAGAAAATAGATCTTATCCAGGTCTTTTGAATATTTTAAACTTTTATGAGGGTGTTATTTTCATAGTCAATGTTTTAGCTAATGAGTAAATGAACTTCTTCAGGATATCTTCTTGGTGGGCATGTAGTACGTTTTTTCCATGGCCATGATGAGTGCTTGACAATTCCATCTACAGATCAGAATGATTCACAGCACAAGTAAGTGATGGTGCATTTTTGTATATTTCCTTCTTTCAAAAATGAAACAGATTGTTTTTGAACAATTGAATTTGAGGTTAGGTAGAATAAACACTCTTTACAGCAGTCTTTAATTAGGCAGTGCCATTGTACAAGAAGTTGAGACCTACTAAGCAGAAACTCAGTCATGAGTTCTTTCATTGTTGAAATTCACGTAGTTGATTTCACTGAGATTTCATCCTGTTATGTTGCTTGTCCCTAGTGTGTGCTACTGTAAGTAGAGGTAAGAAAGTGTTAGCAGGAAGATGGTATGTGAAAAAAAAAAATCCCTAAAATATCTCTGTAAGTTTGGCCTCTACAATGACTTTCATATTTTATATATTTTGTACTTTTTTTGCAAGTTTTTAGCTTTCTCACGTTTGATTAATATATTAGGAAAATTATGTGATATTAGTTAGACTAATCCACTTTTATGTTAAACTTATATCTACAGTTGTCATCTATTATGTTGATTTATTATTTGAATTTTTCAGTATTTTTTGAATTTTTTGTTAATCGGAAGCAAAGCTAATAATTTTGCCACACAAACCTGCTAGCTTTAAAAATCATATTCAGCAAATAAGACCTTTATACCCATTGTGGCAAATAAGTTATGCTTTAGGTGATTTGATACCACAAGTAACATTCAATTATGTCAGGTAAACTTGTCAGCTCTAAATTTTCCATGTTTATGTTTCTGTGGAGTAAAAATGTCTCCAAATCCTAAAGAGAACCCAAAACCCAGAAAAATTCACTTGGTGAATTTTTTTATTGCTGTTCTTTTCATATGTGTAAAGAAAAAAAAATGTTTTGACTGCATATGAATATGTACACGCCTAGTATAAAAATACTGGCAATAGTATTAGGATCTCGACACTTTGTGTAGAACAGATGTTGCATTCAGACTTATTTAGTAAAGGCCCTGTTTTAGCAAGGTTAAAATAGACACTGAGTTGTTTCAGTGTGTTCAGAAATGCTGCCCTTTGCTACTTCCGTTACTTATTTAGAAGTCAGATGTAGCTAATATTAAAACTAATTGTAGAGTCCTATTCCCCAGTATGATGTTTTTCTTTATATAGGGTTGGTGTTTATTGTTACTGCCTTAAGATTTGCTGCCATGTTTTTCATGCTAAGTAAATAAAAGGGTAAAATTAAAATGTATATTTGTCTGAATGAAATCTATATATTTATAATTGTAAAATTAGAAAAAAAGTGAATGCTATATTGAACATTTTCAGATGTGTGATAGTGACAGATGATTTGAAGTTGTCCTGTCTTTTGGATTTATGAGCTAAATAACAGACATAAGGCCAAGTTTGTCCAGTGTCATAGTTGTAGGAGTCACATTTACATTATCAAAACAAAATGAAAATACAAAAAACTCCCAATTAGTAGTAAGAACAGGAGAAAGAGATGTAGAAAATGTTTGTGTTTATTTCCATCTCTTTATTTAATCAGTTCTATGCATTTCATTAGGAATGTTAGATAAGTTAAGTTAGACAGGAGTGAAGATTTCTCTTTTCATAAAACAGAAATCTTATTTTTGAACATTTCTGCAGAGAATGCTCTTTAACAATTCACACAGAGACTATTCTCTGACAAGAATCCTAAGGTCTTTTATAATAGGCCAAATGGAAATACTTGGGGTGGACATACCGAACATGAAAAAGGCTAGCTTGGCAAGAAAAAAATAAAAGATGGATAGATGGAATAAAGTAGATGAAAAAGAAAAGTTAAGTGGACACTCTTGAGAAAAAGCAGAAATTCTTTTTTACATGCAGCTTTGTTACTGAAAGAGCAGGTCACTAATGCTAGTCTGGTGTTGCATATAGAAAAAGCTGGAATAATATTTTAAATTTTAAGAAGTATAGGAATTAGAACTATAAGAGGTGAAAAGAGACTATATCTATGACTACATCAGGTGAACTGAACTATGTTTATTATACTGAACTATACCTATGATAATCTTTTAGAGACTGAATGGTTGAGTTGGGCCAAGGAGAAATGAAGGAGGTCAGAGAGAGTGGAAATGAATACTTAGATGTGGGCTTAGCTAGGATTTAGAGTCTGTGAAAAGTAAAATCAGTAAGGTCAGTGGGACCAAAGACACAGAATGAAAATGGAGAACTCCAGATAGTTATTGTGCATTCACTATATTCATAGAATCATATAAAAACCCAGATTGGAAGTGACCTTGAAAGATCAACTGCATGGAGTCTGGAAATTAAGATGAATTGACAGCTAGGGGTTTTTTTTGGTTTATTTTTATTCTAGAGTACCAAAATATTTTCATGCAAGATAAGATGTGTAGGGAATACTACTGCCTTTAGTATGAGGAATATGTGTTCTTACTCTTCTGGTGGACTAGCATTTCAAAATATTTGATATCACATATGTGCCGTGAAATGTGACTCCTGAAGTAGAGGTGTAAGTCCATCATCTTATAAAGTCGCTGGGTGCTACCATGCTTCAATATACTTCATGGTTCTTCCAGGATTTTATTGGTGTTGCTCAAGAAAGAGACCCTTAAGCGTTCTCAGTAGAAGAAGAGATGTAGAAATATTTGCTCAGATATGAAAACCACAACTTTTATCTTACAAGTTGTTTTTCAGGTCCCATAGTTGCATAAGATCCACATTAAACAGCTTTTTAATTTTTTCACCTGCTATCTGTTGAAAATAGGAAAAGAATTTGACAATTTGAAAACCAGTTAAAATTCTGCATTTCAAAATGCTACTTTAATTCAGCTATATAACAGCTAGATTGTGACATCTTTGTGCATGCATTTGCAGTATTCAGTCAAGTTTGCCAGAGCAGGAAGGCAGATTTTGAATTCCCTTGCTGCCCATTTTTTCAGACACTTAACTACAGTAGAAGGCCCAGCTTCTGTGCATGATAGCATGGTCCTTCTCAGAGGAATAACATGTAAAAAAGTTTTTCATCTTTCGGTAGGCATTCAGACCTTTCCTATTATCCATTGTATTTCCTATACTCATTCTAAATGAGAAAGTTTATACAAGTTCTGGTGATTATATGACAAGACATGAATGATCATTAAAAACTTCCTGTGAATGGGGCTAATCCACCATAGATTTTCTTTGTTTGTATTTGATTATTGAGTAGAATATTAGTTTCTGCACTAGAACACATTACTAACCCTCAGCCAATAGTTGGAGAAAACTAAATAACAGTAAAGGCCTTTCCTGTTTTTTATTTCTCTGAATGCATTATCTGTCTTGTGAGGATTATAATACAGAATTTATGTTATCACCATTATTTTTGCTTTTTAATAAGAATCATAGAAGTAATTTTAGGAATGAAGTCTCTGATATTGTGTTCATGTCATTTTCATCTGAAAATGTATACCTTTATTTTAAAATATGGTATATATTTTAAATCATTAGTAATGTAAATTAATATCTTGGGAACTGTAGGAATTACGTATTTTTATGGCTGGTTAAATGACAGGAATAGTTTCCCAGCCACTTTGAAGGCTAAGTATTTTATCAGCTCCTGAGAGAGACTACCTTAATGGAAATAATCTAATTTACCTGGGATGCTTGGATTGTTTATCATAGACTCACTGATGAGTAGGAATCTTCTGTCCATTCAATGACATTTGTTTACTGGGAGAAAAGTAGTGAGTCATGTGCAGTTTACAGAGAAGTAAGTTATAAATGCTATGTAAGCACAAATAAACACAAGAGGATGGTCTTCTGAAACTTTTCTGTAGGAAAGTATTTTATGAAACTGGAGGAGCTGGCACTCGAGCGAGGTCATTGTGGAGAGTAGAACCCCTTCGAATAAGGTACTGATATTTTAAAAATTTTTTTTTTGTTAGCAACTTTTGTTATATTAATAGAAATTTGATTGTTACAGACCCTTAAGGCAGAATATATATTTGCCAAGCTTTATGATATGTGTTAGTAGGCTCTTTGTCAATAACAAAAAGCAATGTACTGTGATAGACTTTTTTCTGTCTCCCATATCAAAAGCAGCATTGCCTATGAGATATGTCTACTAAAGCATTGCTTCTTTCCAAAAGTAAAATGCATTCCTAGTTTTACTTGGAATTTTATAAGCGTGAGTGGAAATAAGAGCGATAATATCCCTTCGGTGTTTCTTGGTTTTTTGGGTTTTTTTACGATTATCTCCTTCCTATGTGATTATCTGTCTGTTATTTCCCTGCAAGTGGAATTTCAATATGTATCACAAGAGTATGTACGACCTTTGATGGCCTTCTGAACACTGTGTTTGTTTTACCCTTGGTGTGTTTGTGATTGTAAGTGAAATAGCCTCATAACTAACACAGATCTAGGGCAATTCTGTGGAATGTTGAGTCCCCGCTTAGGTTTAATTTGTTTATTTAGTCAGTCAACTAAAATACAGAAGTTAATTTACACATGTAGGATTTTTTTATGGACATCATTTTTTTATGGACACCTGATAAGATGGAGAGAGGCTGTAGAAACAAGAAGATGGAAGCCGTACTCCTTACCAGGGCTCCCTTTGCAAATGATTTAACAGTTTTGCATCTGTTTTAATGCAAGTGTTGAAATCAGAACCAAAAAGGAATATAGCACATTCTATGTTCTGAACATCCTTTAAAATCCAAAGTAGAAATAATAGTTTTACTTACTTAAACTATTTTTTGATGTCTCTTACGTTCAGCTGGAGTGGAAGTAACATCAGATGGGGGCAGCCTTTCCGTCTCCGGCATATTACGACAGGAAAGTACTTGGCTCTGAATGAAGATGAAGGAGTAGTAATATTAGACAGAGAAAAGTCGGACACAACATCTACTGCCTTTTGTTTTAGAGCATCAAAGGTAAATAAAAACGATGCAAATTTGTTCTGAACGTGGAGCACTCAAATACTAAATCTGAATTGTTTTAACAACTGTTTAAATTACTTGTAATTTCTAAATTGAAGCAAATGCCAGGGATTGTGCATTTAAATACAAACATAAACAACCTGAGTCAAGAATAACAAAGGTCTCATGGAGGAAAAATAACGGTGATTAATAAGCTTTAGAATAAACTAAACTGTTACCAGTTTTAAAAAACAAGATTAAAACTAAATACAGTGCAAGATACAGTGGTTTAATATGAATACTTTAATAATTATAGACTTATTTTAGTTGGACAGAATCTCATTAGAGTGTTACATGTTCCAGCTCCATCTGTCGTAATTGAATTCAATTAAATTCAGTTCAGTTGCTATTCTTTATGCAGTGTGCTGATAAGAACTGAGCTCAATCAAATTTTTCCTAAATATAACGCAAATGCAGTCAGTGATTTCTAAACCATATGTTTTCAAATTACGCTCTTTAGTGAGCTGCTAATTGCATGTTATTAGCTTTTTCGTTGTTTCCAGCTGAGAAAAACATTTCAAGGGAGAGACAATGAAGAATGATTATGGAGGTAGGCAAAATTAATAACTTTTTTTTTCCAGAAAGTGAAAGGTTTTATAATCAAAGATGATTAAAAGTTTTTATGTTCTTTCACGATTTTACTTATAAATAGTTGCCATAGCTGTTACAATACAGTTCTTTATTAGCTACAAAAAGCTAAATTTTCCACATGATTCTGAATGTTATATGCTCATTAGAAAAAAGAAATCCAAAAGTGAAAAAGAATCTTTAAAATTAGTTATACACTAGATAAAATCTAACATTAAGAGTCTTGACAAATGCTAGACTTTTGTTAGTATAATAAATCAAATCCTTCTTTTTAGCATGTTTAAAATAATGATGTTTATTAGTGTGAATCCATGTGATATTTCACAAATTTTTATTTTAGCCAATCAAAATCATTGAAAATGTTAAAAGTAAAAAAAATAAAAATAAGTGTTGTGCTGGGGCACTTATTAGAGCCGTAATTTTTCCCCATTATTGTCAATTCATGGCACCCTGGTAAGAATGATGAGTACCCCAGGAGTGCCACAGTTACTGGTTAAACATTGAGTTAAAATTCCTTTGATATACTCACTGCCTAATTGGACACCAGCTGCCCTGCTGTTTTTCAAGATTTTAATCTATGCACATAAATGTAAAACTTTTCAGTATGTAAATTTAGTGTTTATATATGCACATTCATAGAATAATTTCTGTTACTTTGAATAAACATGCCCTATTTTCTTACTCTTTTGTTGAGGTGTGCCTCAAAGGCACACTGGTGAAATTTATTGCAGTGCCCAAAATTACTAAGCTGAAGTCCATGAGTAATTAATTATGCAGAAGTCATTCATGCCTACTGTGCTTATACATAATACAGTTGTTAATGAACATTTTTATATTAAATCCAAGCTCAGTGTCTCATCATCCCATCCCAATTATGCTGTCCTATATAGAAAAGAATGGTTTTACCTCATGATAGGTTATGAATTTGGTGCCAAGGATAAGAATTGTTATTTATTGTCTGGGCAGGTAAGAGCTGCACTGTCCCATAGGTAGAGACATTAGTGTTTCCAAAGGTGAGGGGAACAATCAATGATAACTCTTCCTGAAAAAAGAAAGGTGATGTTTGGGAAGGGAATAAACCCCAACGATTGACCTGGACTGTAAGAAGAAAAGGGCTCTTAAGACCAAGTGCTGCTTGCACACAATTTGAGGGAAAAAAGGACCGTAGCAGTTAATAGTTAGACTAGATATACGCAGGTGTTTTTGTCTCAATTTCTGCATACATGTATTTGCAAACCTTTCATTGGGTCATTTTCTCAATGAAGAAATGTTTTCACTTGCATGTACCTTAACATGGCATGAATTCAGGGAAATTTCAAGATATCTGTCTAACGTCTTCATGTCCAGCTGTGTACACATTCTTAAAAATAAGGTGCTGGATACCTGTCTGTTTATAGCACTCCTGTCCCTTAGACTAATAGAATAATTCTGATTGAAAAGGACCCTGGGAAGCCATCTAGTCCAGCCTTTTGCTCCAGGTAGGGTCAACACCAGTTCAGACCAGGTTGCTTGCAATAAGCATTGCTGCAGAGTATCCAAAAGGAAATTAAACATTTCTCCACTGTGGTATCCTTTCTGGTTTGGAAGCCAGCAAAAGGGTTTTGCAGAAAACAGATTTTATCTTTGCCAGAAAGCAGAGCTATGTGAATATACAAATCCTCAAGGCTTCCCAGGAGCCTATAACACGTGACTTAAATAAAGTCTCATTTTTCCAGCAGTTTTTACACAGACCTTCTTGTTGAAAACGCACTTTCTTCCTCAGTATTGTTATACTCCACTTCAGCAATATTTTCCTTGCTTTTCAAAACCTGTGGTTGCATTCACAGTGTATTTGCTTTCACAGTTTTTTCTCTTTTGATGGATAACACTGGAAATTGAAACTAATTTTAAATTATAAAATTCAAATGAAAGTTTTCCTTAACATGTTCTTACATAAATAAGAGCAGAAGGGAACTTTTAAAAAAGTTAAGGTATATGCTAAAGAACATTATGGTGGTGATTTCAATGAAAATAACATATATAATACTTGCCTGTTTACTGCTAATTGCTGCAAACTAATCTTACAAGCATCAGAAATTGATGGACTACTCCCCCCTCCAAATTACATCTTTTGTTGGTTTTAATATAGAGCTTAGTTTTGACCAAGTTTTAAAATGTCAGCCTTTATATTTTAAGGCAACAGATCTGTAATGCCTTGTGACAACAGAGACAGCAGTTTCTCTACACCAGATGGAATCCTGTTTTGAAATGGGATGTTCTCATTCCAGCACAGTACTTGGCTCAGTATACACTGCTGAGTAGCATCTTGGGTCTGCTTACAAATTTCCTTGAGACTAAAGACAGTGGAAACAGGAGCATATTTAAAAATAATTGTTTATTTTAAGTTGTGTCACCCAGAATGAATATTTGAGAGTTCGTATTTTATTTTTGTGGTGGTATGTACAAGTGACAATGAAGACGTTATTGGTATAGTCTTGGTAAGTAACATTCTGACACATTCAAAAGTCACAGATGACTCATGCAGAAGGATTTGATATCATTTTAATATTACTGCCAGCATGTAGCTGTCTTAGGGACTCAAAATGGCATTAGGATGTTGTAATAGGATGGTAGTAATCACAAAGTTTAATTTGGTTTTGGAATGAGATCATAGGTATTGCAGAGGCCTTTACCTACAGTTTTCTCTAAAAGTTCAAATACTTATTTTTAAGTTAATATTTTATAATCATATTTTCCCAATAAGCACTGCATTTCAAATACAGTATTAAACTCTTTTTTCTACTTGTTTTTTATGGGAAGAGAAAATAGAAAGTGAAATGAAAGTAACTTTTTTTCTTGTCTACTGGGATGTACAAATGTATAAAGCTAAGTATACAGAGTACAATAAGACCAGTAGCAAGATAGCTCTTATATCTGTACACCTTTTATCTTTTTCTTTTGTTGAATTGTAGTATCTGTGGCAGTACTTTTAATGCAATAACAGTGTGCAATACCAAAAGATAAAATTTTAATTGGCTCATGCAAGTTAGATTTAGAGTTCAGCGGACACGTTGTTTTGCCTTTCTTAGGACTGTCTAAACAAGCCCTTAAGCTGGCAAAAATGTGTCCCCTACTGTGTTTTTACTATTGTAAAGTCTTTGTAAAGAAAGCTGAGTTTAGCTGTCCTGTTCATATTGCCATTCCTTATATTCCTTTTATCACGTAGGATTCTAATTCTTGCCCTTCCTCTAGTATATTAAACATCTTTTGAAAATATCATCCTTGACAGCTTTGCCCTCAAATTCCTTTGTTCATTCCATCTTTTTTGTTTGTTTGCTTTGCTTTGGGGTATTTTTTTGTTATTGTTGCTGTTATTATTTTTCCCTTGCTGACTTCCAGGCCCATGATGTGATTTTTTTTCTTTGACTTGATTAATTCATGACCTGAAGGAGTTAAACTGAGACCAGGTTGTGAAGACACTGTTTCAAAAGCGATGGTGTTTGGATACTTTACTGTTAAGATATGTAAAAATATCTAGATAAGTGAAGTTTTTTTCCCCTTCGCCCCCAGTAGAAGAGGACTGACTAAACTTTTCAGCTGTTATAAAATACACCGTGTCTTTGGACACTGCTATCAAATTATTTGGCTGAAATCCTAGAGAAGCTGGACAGAGCGCAAAGAGCAAAACACGACGAAGAGGAATTTATGTTGTATTTCTAAAAGTGAAAACAGCCTTCAGGCGCCTGAAATAATTCTAAAAATTAATTTCTGAAATTTAGAAAAATGGGTGTTTCTCACTGTTTACTGCTGTCAAAATGATCAGTATGGCTCCATTTTAAAAAAAAGTAACTTAATTAAGATTGCTTCTTACCGTACTGTGATTTCTTTCTTTGAAATTTTCGTTGATGTTTGGTTGTTGATGCAGACACAATATTTGAGAAAAAATGTTGTAATCTTCAGGATACTTTGTAAAGACAAATAATTAATTGCTGTCAGTTAGTGAAATTGTTCTACTTTGTTGTATTTTTCACTTAATGTCTCTCCTGCAAATGTGTTTTGAAATGGTTCATCTTTTTCTGTACATCATAGCTCAGTCCACACAAATATGATGTGACATGTTTTCCTCATAGCCTTGACATTGCAGTGGTATCTCCAAGGAGAGTCTTGTAATTTCATTCAACTTCAAATTGGCATTATAATGCTACCTGTTTCGACTGAAATTATTTTTGAAATGTGGCAGCTGAATTACATATAAGTGAAAGCAGATTAGCATGGATAAAATACAACTCCTGTTTACTCCACAGATGTTGAACACTATATAACTGAAATGAAATAAAAAACCTTGTCACACATACAAAAATTTAGACTGCATATTAATTTCTAACATATTTTGTTTAGTTAGCAAAAAATTAACAACTATCTACACTTAAATCCTTCAGCCATTGCAATCATAGAAAAATGATGTTATTTAATTACTCTGCTTATTTTTTTTGTTGTTGAATCACATGTATCCGTAACTTGCTATTACAAAGTTTGCAGCCTATTTCTGTTCTTATTCCTGAACTCATTTTTTACAGGACAACTACTTTATTTTAAAGTTTAAAATTTAAATTTTAAAGTTTAAATTTTAAAATCCCCCAGTTGTAAATGAAGAATAATGGGATTAAGAAATAAATTTGGCTTAAAAAATGTGTGTTCCAGCCAAGCATTGAGCAATGTCTTTAAAACAGGTTTGAAAGAATCCAAATCTTCTTACAAAGTGCGTATATAAAAACATTATTTATTTATTCATCTATATAAGTAAATGTAAAAAATTGAAAAATGCAAAAGTAAAGTAAATATAAAAACCAAATTGTACTTTTAAAATAATGAATATTTTCTTTTTTGCTGGTTGTTCAATCCAGAGGCATTATTCTAAGCAAAGTGTGTAACTGTATATACAAATTATAAACAAAATAATATTTAGCATAAAAATATTTTAACTGCATTAAAAAATAGGTTTATTTTTGTTCTTCTTGTCTAAGCTAAAATTCAAAAATGTTGGCTACATAGAATTCTACAGACTCTGTTAAACAGAAACTTTACTTATATCAGTAACTCCATTGTTGAATAGGTTATGATAAACATCTAAGGATCTTTTTTGTATGAATCCACTGTAATGGATTTTACTTAATTTTTCTTGCTTCAGTGAAAATGATGCTTCAGATTTGAAATTATTTTTGATCACAGTCTGAAAGAGTAATTGGATAGAAGCAGAAATTATGTGAATTGAAATTTAGCTGCATCCTAATAGCATAAGTAGCATAAATATTGTTCAGTGTTGTATCAGTGTAGAATTCAATGGTTTATCCTATTCCAATACAGAGATTAAATACCAACTTTATTTTATCTCCCTAGGAGCTGAAAGAAAAGCAGGAATCTAGTCTCAAACGTGACATTGATGGAATGGGAGTCCCAGAAATAAAGTATGGAGATTCAATCTGTTTTGTCCAACATGTGGCCACTGCCTTATGGTTGACTTACAAAGCACAGGATGCTAAATCAGCACGTTTAGGTCCCTTGAAAAGAAAGGTAATGTTTGATTTCTTTTTAAATTACTTGTGAAATCAGTGTTTGTGGGCTTAATTGTTTGTGCTCTTATATTGAAAATGTGAATATTTCACTCTGAAAATGACAACAGTGATGGATATTGATGTAACAATGTAATTGAAGAAAAACTTTGTCATTAAGAAATGTGTTTAACTACATGTTTTTTCTCAGAAGAAATTATTAGTTTGTGCTCAATTTTTATTTCTTACACCAATAAAAGATGGAAATCTCTGATTTGGATAATTATTTAAAATGTAATTTTAACTGTTATAATGGGTGTAAACTAATAAGTCACCTTACATTCAATGGTTTTTTCAATTTTTTCAATAAAGTATTTTATGTGAAATGGCAATTAAATTTGCCACTTAAGAAATGGCCTTAGAAAATAATCAAGTTTCTTAATGGATATTAGAGAATAATTTCTTCTCAAAATGTTAGATGTAATTGTGATGTGACATCAAGAAAGTCTTTCTCTCACTCTTTTGATTTTAGGATATGATTATTTTCTTAATTAGTGGCATATGACATGTTAGATCTTCAAATTTTATGTTCATATTTCATTCAGTGTTAAGGGGTTTAGTACTAGCTTCACATAACTGTGTCATTACCAAAGGATTACTTGATTCTCTATTTTTAGATTTTTACAACTTGAACCCATCATTAGAACAGGAAAATAGATAAAATAAAAAAGTTCATTAATGAAAAGAAGTTGGAATACTTCTTTTGTTACTTGTACACTTGTACACTCCTAAGAGAATACCCATAAACAAGCACTGTAGTACAAAACAAGGAGGTCCTCATCACACTCCCTTGGCACAATCACATTTATTCATATGCAGCACACATGGCCATCATCAATGAGTGCCCAACCCCTTCGCTTCTCAGCAACCTGGCTGATCAGAGAAATTCTTTAAATGCCAGTCATTCAATATTTTCTTGATAAAAAAATTAAACCACACAATGATGGCATCTTCCTTTCCCATGCCAGAACTGGCTATGTCATTCTGTTTCCTCAGAGGGTCCAATTTTACTTCTTGAAAAGGCAACGTGTAGATTCTTCCTCTGTATTCAATAAAGAATTTTAGAATAGCTTCCTGTGGTGTTTAGTATTTTGTTTCTCCAGTTTTCTGCTCAGCCACAAGGGACTAAAAGAACCTCTATAATTGCCTGTCACTTTTATTCTCCTTTGAAACTGTTTCATTCATGTTCAAAGACTTCAAATCTTTTGTTGCCCTCTCACCTGGAGAATTCTGTCTTGTTAAGTGCCTTCAAACAGAAGAAAATCCAAACCTTCTAGCTTCATGCAATGGATACTCCTGTGGAGGCAAGAAACACTTTTTCATACCCTGCAATATTTGATTTTAGGCTATAATCTTGTAAGCAGCTTTAGATGTATATATCCCTTTAAATTTCATATAAAATTAGTTTTTCTACATTAGAACAGAAGTCATTGCTTTGTGTTCATCCTCTGCCATCGTGTTAAGCAATTTTCACTTTCACTCACTGTATTCCTTCTGAAGCTGGCCTGCACGTTCTGTAACGACTCATTAGCCAGGAGGATTGAGAAATACCTTGTTTTTGCAAGAGGCAAAGGATGCTTTTCTGACATAACCTAGCTGTTATCACCATCATCTTCTGTAAGGCTATAGAGAGGAGAAAACAATTATGAGATTAATTCTGTTATAAATACCAAAAATTCCAAGTAAAAATTTCTTAAGAAATAAGAAAGAAAGTGAAATTGTTTGGCTTTGGTGTAGTTTCATGTATCTAATTATTATACTAACAAATATAAAAGAAATTCTGGCATCATTTATGAGGCTTTTGTTTCGTGAGTCTTGCCAGGATTTTTATTTGTTTTCTCTCTCTCTGAAATTGTGGTAACCAAGGATTCAAGATTTTGCCAGGTAATGTTGATCTTCATGTCAATATTCTAGTCAACATCCCTCCACCATCCAGTGAGTGATGGATGTCCACCTTTTCAGTTTGAGAGCTTACTTTTGTGCAAGCAATGAACTCCTGGAGAGCTCCGAAATGCCAGAGCTCAGGGAACAGAAAAACATTTGCTACGTGATTTGGATTCATGCTCTGGAGGCCATTGCTCAGAGTGCTGGTTAATGCCTTGCTGTACTTCAACAAGCAAGGCAGTGCCAAATGCTCCTTTTTATATGCAGAGAAGTGTTTTGTCTGAGGAATTGATGTAGCCAGCGCTGGATGCTTCTGCCTGTGATGTACTTACTGGCATTCTGAATAGCACTTTCCTGTCATTGTGATGCTTCTGAATGATTTAGTTGAGGTTTGGATTGTTTGTTGGTTTTCTGGTTTGATTTATTTTTTTGGTCAGAGAAATAGGAAAGATTATGTCCTTCTAAAAGACTTTTCCCTCATCCACTGCATACTTAGGGAGAAGAGTCCCTATCTGCTCTACAATAATGAAGATGCAATCATTTTGCAAGGCATGACAGCTTTAATACCCTATCTGTCAAATGTTTTCATTCCTGTAGCTCCAAAATCTGGAGCTACACGCAATGGCCTGAGGGAACATTATTTGATGTCAAATGTTTTCTTACTAGTTTTTTCATGGGAAGAGCAGATCTTCACTTACTCTTCAGTTTAGAGACCTCAGGACCTTCTCTATGGAAGCAGTGATATTTAAGCTAGCAAAGTCACTCACAGTGTGATTCTATATAAAGAAGTATCTGAAAAAAGAGGAAAGATGACCAAATTTTAAACTAGTCTCCTTTAAGAAAATATTATTAATGTAATAATTAAAAGATATCTTCCCAACCTTCTCCATCACATTTCTGTGGATTCTGCTGTCCAGATAAACTCAGAAGGTGATGTTTGTCTCTTTTAAAATCTCTTCCTCAGCATGTTTGAAGGAGCAGAGCACATGTGTGGTGTAGATTCTGCCAAGCATAGAAAAACATCACTTTCCAGTGCTTTGATAAACCTATATGGTAGTATGTACAAAAGCTGTTGGTAAATAACTTTCCCATTTGTGTCAGTAACCACTTGTATAACATCTCTAGTTTCTTTGTTAACTATTTATGCTCTCAGAACTACTCTGCTAACTGGGAAGGTGGGTTGCAAATTTTTGCTAACTCAAAAGGATACATTTTTTGGTGGAGAATTCAGTAGATTGCCTCTTGGACAAAGAAGCAGGATAACTCACGTTCACTTCTTACAAAATTGCTGTAGGATTTTAATGACTCAAAATGACCAAGACTTTTTTTTGTGATACCTAAAAGTGATGCTGGCTTTCTGTGATGTTGTGTGTTTATTCAAAGTGAAAGATTAAAACCCTCCCAAAGGATCTCTGTTATTGCTTGAAGTTATATGATGTTCATATCTGGTTCTGATAAGAATCCAACATATTGTGTAGAAATAGTTAAATGAATCAGGAGTTGTTCATAAACACTATTGCTCCTTCAGCTGAATTGTAATTTTTGTTTGTCACTCCATCTTGATTTTTTTTGTCCATGGTCTTAAGACATGAATTCTTTCATAAATGATGCTTAAGAAAGTGAAGTTCGTCTTTCCCTGAGAGCTAGAATATGGAAAGAATGACATTTTTGTTACAATTTGAAAATATTTTTTTAGAGTATCTTTTTAATGAATTATGGAAGAATAAAAATTCATTACATTGTCTTCTCTGAATAACTTATGTGAGACTGAAAAAGTCTTAGTTATTTAATGGATGTCCAGATAAAGTGATTAACACATCTGTATATATGCAAATTACTTTTTTCAGTGCAATATTGAAATAAGTAAAAAAATATTTAGAAGCAGAAAGTGTTTTTAAGTGATTATCATGATGATTACTGACTTTCAATAGGTTATATTACACCAAGAAGGTCATATGGATGACGGTCTTACATTACAAAGATGCCAGCGTGAGGAATCCCAGGCTGCTCGAATCATTCGCAATACTACAAGCTTATTCAGCCACTTTATAAGGTAGTTGTTACCCTGTTTTTAAAGTATTCTGAAATACAAAAATTTCTCTAAGAGAATCCTTATGTCCTGCTTTCAAGTATCTGAATTCAGAAGCTATGAGAAATATATTTTTATGGATTTAAATTTGCAATTTTAATTAGTAATGCCATTAAATAGATAGAACAGTTTATTTGAGATTATTTACACGAAATCTAATGCCTTGAAGCCAGAAGCAAGCTGGATCATAATCCAAGTTGAAGAAAACATGCTAACTGATCTTAGTCTAACTCTGTTAGTGAGTATTCAATGGCACCTAGAACCTTGTGTAATTAAATCTATAAGAATGTATTTTATACTGAAGAAACTATTTTTTTGCGGTGTTTGGCAGAAGTTTTAATCACGATGATGAAGTGTTCACCCTTGTAATACCTGATGTAATATTTGATGAAAATAAAGAAAAAGGAGTTTGTAATTAATTATTTGCCCACCATGTGAGCCTGTGTTTAAAACATTATTCAGTATCTCAAGAATCTGCACCACTCCTTTGTGTTTCTCAGGCTGAGGATATAAAACAGAGCCACCTTTGCCAGCAGTCAGTGCCTGCTAGATGATACTATTTATAGCACTCAGGCTGCGGAAAACTGGGTTATAACACAAGATTGAGAAAATACTTGAACAGAAAAAGACATTATTTTACTGACAACAGAGATTCCTTGAAAAGCTTTATATTTTTAAATCCCACCCTTCTTTATTTCCTATATGGAACAGATACAGAAGACCTAATTGATGGTTAGGATTACCTGCTACTTTTGTGCTCTTTTTCCAGAGTGGGTGTATAACTTCAATAAGTACTACTGTTATTGCACATTACAGCTATAACTTTAATGGATTTAAAGTATCTAAACAAAATCAATTACTGTAGAAAAGGGCTTTGGTACAGCTTTCGTCTTGTTTTCTTCTTTTTGCTGAATTATATTTATTCTAATTTTTTTTTCATTTTTTAAAAAAAAATTCTCTCTGTTTGTATCAGTGCAGAAAGGGAAACATGAATCCACTTCAGGAAGCTCTGAGTACTGGACACCCAAATAGTAGTTGTTTGAATGATGTTCAGTTCAGATCATCTGTTGCTCAAATTCATATGTCACATGTGTAACAAGGCTTGATTTAGATACCAAAAGAGAATAGGCTGCTACATAATACTGTAAATTACAGTGGGAAAATGATTAATGCTGCCAGTCTTGTTTTCCGTAGTGGAAACAACAGAGCACTATCACCCACTGCCCTGCCTGTTGAGGAGATGGCTCAGACTCTGCAAGACCTGATCACTTACTTCCAGCTTCCTGAAGAAAACCTGCAACACGAAGATAAGCAAAACAAACTTCGCTCACTCAAAAACAGACAAAATCTATTCAAAGAAGAGGTATAGAGAGAGGGATTTTTACATTATTTTAATTTTAAGTGTATTGTCTCATGAACATTGAGAAGAATCTAGATGTATGCTTGTTATCATCTAGATATTTGCAGATGATCTATAATATAATGTTCCTAGCTGAGATACATATGTGTGTGTGTATATTTAAATATATGTTAAACTTGTCACAAGCCACACACTGTCAGAAAACTTGATCTTAATTCCTCTGAGCATCTTTAAACAGATCTCATTTTACAAGAAACAATTTTTACATGAAATTTCTTCTTCTCTCTGTGAAGTTATACAACCTGGATACTCCAAACGAATAATAAAACCTGGGTCAATAATGGATGTTATTTCAGATGTCTCTTCTGCCCTGTGAATCTGCTTGTAACTTTTTACCTCTAGAAACTCTAAGAATGCCAGTTTTAGAGAAGGATATGTATTACATAATTGTTGAAGTACTCATCTCTGAAAATGGAATAACTACATTTTTGTATAAATACTAAACATATTTTATGATGCTTTTAGACGTGTCTGAAATGCCTGCAGGTTTTCAATACCATTTGGTTCTGCAATCAAACTGAAGATATAAATCTCTTCTAGTATTTAAAATTCTTTGCTTTACAGGTATTTTATTGGAGAGTAAAATTTCCACATTTTTAATCAATGAAAATTCCTTTTTATCTAAATTTTAAGCTTTTTTTCCTTACGCAAGGAAGATTTTATGTAAAAAGAGTGTTCTTAAAAATTGTAAAAGCCTTTTTTAGATTTTTATTCCTTATATTTTGTTATACTTAGTTGTGTAAAGAACAGTATAGAATCATTCTCTAAAATTAATTCTTTTTATACAGAAAAATACATATTCAATTCTTTTAAGCACAATTGGTTGGTTGTTTGGGATTTTCTTAATTTTAGATAATGCACCATTCCAATTTATACAGGAAAAAGTCTTTTAAAAAAAAAATGACCAATGCGTTTTCATGTACAGCTCACTTTCCTCTCTGTCATGTGTGTTTAGGGAATGCTGGCATTGGTTCTAAATTGCATTGATCGCTTAAATGACTACAACAGCGCAGCTCATTTTGCAGGAATTGCAAGAGAAGAACACGGTGCATCATGGAAAGAAATTTTGAATCTTCTTTACAAATTGTTAGGTAAGCTCTTCAAAAACCTACTAATGTAAAAAACCTCCAGAAAATGTACTCTTGGTATCCTACTTGCTGCTTCACTACCAAAGAATACTCTGTGTATTATTCAGTTTATTACATAAATTACAGAATTTCTTCCATATTGTTGCTGCTACTTTTTACAGAGAACAGAGTTTATTGAACAATGATACATCAAAAAATTAGATCTCAACTGAGAAAAAGTTCTGTGAAGCATGCCAAAACTTTTTTTTTTTAAATTTAAATGTACCTGTGATGTGCAAATAGATGTGAATTATTATGTTAAAAATTAGAAAAACTGGAAACCAGCCTCTTTATATGAAGCTGAAGAAAAGTCTAAAAGTAGTAGTCAGGTCTGCTCAATCCATGTTTGTCACTTGAGGCTTAGATTTAAATGTTAATAGCAATAATTACATAAAAAAGAAGTGGAAATATTTTTTTCAATATCAATGCCAGAGTTTCTAGAGCACTGCTATTCGAGAGTAAACTGCTTCTGTGTTGCAGAATGGCTAAAATTAGAGAGCAGGAAAAGTATGTATATGTGTATTTCTTTAAATTTCTTACTTGATACCTGATTTGCGTTATTTCTCATTTAAGAGAATCTTGTCTTCCGATGGAGACTAAAACATTCTAATTTCATCACAAAGGAAGGTAGTTCTGATCCATAGTGGAATAAGGAAGTCTGAGAGTCAGGACAAGAGTAAAAGAAACCAGGGGAAGTGCTTTTAAGCATGAGGTTACTCATATAGAACAGACATGCAGGTGCTTCTGACGAAATCTCTTTGCCTTAGAAAGTAAATATTACCATTGCCTGCATTTTACTACAGTCTTAGGAGTTTAAAGAAAAATAGGATGGAAAAAAAAATCTCTTTAGTGCTATGTGGACTTTTTTCAGATTTTATCTTGATTTTCATCTGCAGGTACATTTTGAACACATTGTTCTGATGTAATATTTATTATGCTTCTTAATAAAAATAACACTTGTATACAAAAGGTGCTTTTTTGTTGCTCTTTTCCCCCCTATGATCTATGACTTCTAGAAGGAAGAAAAGCAACAGTATTGCTTGAAAGACTTGAATGTTGATGCACTTTCATAGTGCAATCTGCACCACAGAAAGACTAAAAGCTATGTATTCTACAACATTGTAATCAGAAGGTAGAACTAAACACCAATATGCCCAATTTGCACTTGATCTCAAACTTCTGCATATGATCCTGCCACACTTGGTAGGAAGAAATAGAAAAAGAAATGTTTCAGCCCCATGATCATGACAGTGCTTGACATCAAGGAAGGGTGCTGGATAACTTCTATTTAAATTTACCAACAAAATAAAACATTAACAAAACATATTTTTGGCTGAGATTCTTGTTTATCCGGTAGACCCCTATCAACTTCAAAAATTATGTGCTCCTTAGAAATTATGTCAGTTGCTGATATTCAAAGTAATGAAAATATCAATTCTTTATTATGGTAACATATATGGACTTGTCTGTTCATCGTTTTCTGGACTTACTCTAAAAATTGTGTTAAAATATATATGATAAATATTGGTGATATAAAATGGAAATCTCCTGTTATAAAATTATACCCTGTGGTTTTTTTCCAGCTGCTCTCATTCATGGCAACAGAAACAACTGTGCTCAATTTTCCAGTAACCTTGATTGGCTAATCAGTAAATTGGACAGATTAGAATCTTCCTCAGGTGAGACTCACTTTTACAATATAAATTAACTATCAGTTAATGTCTGTGTTACATTATTGTGAGAGCAGTTTTCCTTGAAGCCAGCACATATTAGAAAACAAATACACTGTTGGGGTTTGGAGTTTTTTGTTTTGGGGCTTTTTTTGGGGGTGGTTGGGGCTTTTTGTTTTGTTTTTGTGGGGTTTTTTTTGGTTTTGTGGTTTGTTTGTTTGTTTGTTTGTTCTGGGGTTTGTTTTTTTTTTTGTTCTTTTTTAAATTGAGAAAAGTAATACATTTAAAGAGACATTTTTGTAGTGTTTTTTTGGTTCAATACATTTGTTGTGTGCAATACTGCATCCAGTCAATGTCAAACATGACTCTGATGAATTAAGGGATTGGGTAAAACAGTATCAAGAGCAGTGTACCATGAAATGACACCAATTTCTGGATATGCATAAAAACCCCGTATAGATATAGATTATAGGGGTTTTTTTACAGTGGAGTATTCAAAAAAATACTTATATACTATACAGTGCTTCCTATTAAAACCTTTACCTCTTCCATTGAAAAGAAGGAGCTAAACTTGCAGATTTCTCAAGTGGTTTTAAAATTATGACTATTTTCAGAAGAAAATAGAAATTAACATTTTTATTATGCATTTATTCGTAATGTACCATACTCTCATTAACACTCCTTAGAAGTGCTTTCATTCTCTTTTTATGCCAGAGACAACATAGCATCTTGTAAGATACTAATTTACTGAGCTTTTAGATTGTGTTCTGTGGTGCAGGTGATTTAATGACAACATTATTTCTGTGGCCTTCATATAGGTATTTTGGAAGTGTTGCACTGCATCTTGATTGAAAGCCCAGAAGCTTTAAATCTAATATCTGAGGAACACATCAAATCCATTATTTCACTGTTGGATAAACATGGGCGCAATTACAAGGTATCTTTGGAAAAAGCAAGGATGTAATGCTAATCTTACAATGATTTGTGGGGGAAAAAATAAAAGAGAAATGTCTACATGGAAATATGTGATTCTAGTACCTTTTAAGGAGTAAAATAACCTTAAAGTACATCTGCAAAATTTCTTTGTTGAGATTCAAAGAATGTTTAATATATAATTGCTTTTCAGCAATTTTCAAATACCAAAAATATGTATGAGAAGTAAACAGTTAAGAAATATTGGTAACCAGTCAGAGCATTAGATTTGACAAGAAAATGAAGTATTCTGGTGGCTGTAAGAAAGTGGGCAGAGTAGCTTTCTTTGTGATTCAGGGCTCTGCAGAAGCAGTGGACTACCATTGTATCCACAGATATAGAGAACTATATCCTGCAAAGTCACTCCTAACTTGAGTAATAATAATAGTAGCAGAAAAGAAAAAAATAAATTGAGAAATCAGAAAAATAATCCAAATATCTGAAAACACAGGTGTTCTGAAGAAAGAAAAAACCCCTGAGTTTCCAGAAGAAATACTGGATGAAATTAATTTAGACATCAATATGCAATTTATTATGATAGAAGAAGGTGAACAGAGTTTCTGGCTGCGACCAGGATGACATCACAACACAGACGAAGATATAGGTTTTTGTGTGATTTTCTGATGTGAGTTTCCTTCCTCAATTAAAATTTTATTTGAAAGACCAATAACCTCGAGGAAGAACAGAGAAAGTTTTAGTGAGCTGAAATTACCTTCTCTTGTAAATCGCTAATACAGAGAACCTAACCAACTACAGATACAGTAAAGGAGAAAAGTATTTTTAAGCATGGTTAAGGAATATGAACTAAGTAGTCATAAGAAAAAAAGTTGAAATTTCAGAAGTGTAGCTTACTATTTTTCTCTCTTAGCAAGATTACTGAGTTATGCCAGTCACCTACAAAGAACCTTTTGTCTGAAACATCTTAATGTAGACCTTATAGCGAGAACTTAGAGCAGAAAAAGAAAATGTACACAGGAGAAGAATTATACTGGGTAATGGATTCGTGCATTTCCATTTTTAGTGTCTTTGACTGTACCTCTGAAAGTCATGAAGAGTGGGAAGAAATTAATTTATCTGTTATTCCACAAACAGTATATCTTATTCTCCTGCTGGATTAGAAATTCTATTGAGATTTAGGAAATAAGAAACAGTAATATTAATAAGCAAAACAGTCCTGGAAATTATTGATTTGAAGGACTTTTTAAATTAAAAGCCTTCTCTCAGAAATAGATTATTTAAAGTTTACATGTAAGGTCTGAGTTGCTGGTAATCATTCATTTTACTAAGATGCTTTACAGCTGAGTCAGAGTTTATGTGGTTCTCTAAATAATTACCTCTATCCTTTTTCTAGATGGTTTCTGCCCAATAGCAGAGATGGTAGAAAAGAAAATGCATGGGCTGGGACACAGAAAAGTGTTCAAGCTAATATATGAGCTTAAACAGCGTAAGCTGTTGATGGTGGGTTTGTGCTAAATTCACTGGTCAGACTAGAGCAGTAGCTAAAATGAAAGTTGTATTCTGCTCTTTCTGGCACAATAGTAATAACATAGTCAATGGTGTCTTTGTCTTGGAGGTGATGTGCCCAAGTTTAGATCACTTGGGCTCATTGCTCAAAGACTGTTTGTCAGAGGTCAAGTACATATTTAAGCTTCCCTGTTTTTTTTGTCAAAGTGTGCAGTTCTGTTCCTCAACATTAAGCAACACTATATTACTGTGTTCTCTCTTCCAAAATCTCCTACTTCAGTACTCTGGAAGAATGATATCAGTCTCTTCCAATTTTCAGACTCAAGAAAAAAATAAAAAGAAAATCTGAAGTTTTAGAATAACATCTTTCTGAAATTCTGTTTTGCTTTATAGTGAACTTTTTAAGCATTTTTCATTTTATAAATGGATTATTTCTCAAAGTGAAAGCATTTTTTCAAGAAGAGATTCATAAACAGTCAGATAATTTCCATTGAGAATTTTCCATTAATTTTCCACAGGAAGTTTTTGGGCAGCAGAAAATTTATCAAAGAATTTAATTTTATATTTCAAATTTTTAATGAGATTTAATTAAAAAGTTGTAAAGAGTTGACCTACAGCTGTTTCAGCTTTGTTTTTTCTAATCAAAATGAGAATAAGGAATCATAAAGGAAATTTTTTCAGGCATTCTCAAACCACATGTTCTGGATTTATGTTCCACAAATGTTTGAGAACCTCCATCAATAGTACGGACTACACTCAGTCCATATATGTGGAAAGTATGTAGAAAACAATAATGTGTATTATATTCCTTCCTTTAGGCCTATTCTGAATGTAAATTAAGCTGAAAAGTGAATAACAGTGTATGCTGCTAGCTGCCTTTATCTGACTTCCTTCTGATTTTTCTTTTAAGGTTCTTGATGTACTTTGCTCTCTCTGTGTCTGTAATGGAGTTGCAGTCCGTGCCAATCAAAATTTGATCTGTGACAACTTACTGCCTAGAAGAGACTTACTTTTGCAAACACGTTTGATTAATGATGTGACAAGGTATAGTGATATGTTTTACTGTTATATTAGAAAAAATTGAACTTCTATATCTTCGATAATTAATTGAATAAAATACTGTAACCTAAGAAATATCCCAAAGCTTTCAATATTGAGAAACACACTTCAGGAAGTAATAATGCATTATGTATTATCTTCTGAAAAAACCCCCATTTTTACTAACAATATGGAATTTGTATGGAACTTGTGCTCAAATAGAAATTGCTAATTCATTATTAGATCTGTTCTAAAATGGAAACATGAAAGTTGCTTGTTTCTGAGTCAAAACAGGGCACAGAGTATGTGAGCATACTGTGAAGTACTTGTGTGTTTTAAGCGGGTCTTGATTTCCTGGGAACCTTACTCCTGGTTTTTTGATTTTAGGAAATGATCTTGTAATTTCTCTTTTGACTGTTTTTCTAAGCATGGAACCTCTACCTTAGAAAATGATTCTACAGCAGCTTTATTAAGTTATACAAAATGGGTCACTTTTTAAAATATTATAAGCATAATGTGGGTATCTACACTTGTATTGTACTTGAAAAGTGAATTTGACAATTATACAGCAATATAATTCACATGTCACACTTTATGTTTACACTAACTGGCTTACATTTTCTTTCTTAGCATAAGACCAAACATATTTTTGGGTGTTGCTGAGGGCTCTGCACAATACAAGAAGTGGTACTTTGAGTTGATAATTGATCAGGTTGATCCATTCTTGACGGCAGAACCCACCCACTTACGAGTTGGATGGGCCTCTACTTCAGGTTATGCTCCCTATCCTGGAGGTGGAGAAGGATGGGGAGGCAACGGTGTTGGTGATGACCTCTACTCTTTTGGGTTTGATGGCCTTCATCTGTGGTCTGGTAAGTACTTTGTGAGCTACCACTTATTCTTACATTTAGCATTTACCTACTTTTACCTTCCATTCCTTTGTATACAGAACATGCTATTTTATAGTGAGCTACATTCAGAACTCCAAGTTATCACAAAGTTATTTAGAAGTTCAGATCAGACTTCTTGTCTGAGATGCTAGCCAATCTTGAATTATACAAATTAGGCTTTTTAGCAGATTGCTTCTATTTTCATGATTTTGATCACAGAATGGCGTTTTCCAGGTCTAGATCAATACTGACTTAGTTCTATCTGTCCAAAATCAATGGATGTATTGATCTCAGATAAATTAATTCCATACAAATCTACATTTGCATTATTCTTTTACTTTGAATCTACAGTTGAAGGAAAATGACAGTTATTCTTAAACTTTTTGATAGATCTGATAAATTGAATTAGAATTTTGATAGTTTCATTAAAGACAGTTTTTTCAATTAAAAATAGTGATTACTACTCTACTGCCAACTTCCTTATTTTAGTCCTTGTGTATAGAGTCTTTCATTATGAACTAGCACATTATTTTTCCTTCAGGATTTCTCTTGCGTGCACAGTAATTGATGGTTATTTTTTAGCTTGTTCAATTTGTGGCTTATGTTTAATGTGCAATTTTCAAGGCATGTAGGCAAAATCCTTAGTTTCTACATATTTCTCAGTGCCTTTAAATGTTATATACATCTAGTTATTCTTTAATTGCTCTGAAAATAAGAGTGGGGCCATGCAAATAAAAGGTGTGTTTTAAGGAGAGCATACATGAATACACTGAAGTAAATTTTATGACGTTAATTCTAACAATTCATAATCTGAGAGTGTTTCCCTTATTAATTCTGCCAGTGTTGTTCTAGCATAAGGTTTTGTATATAAAATATGTGTGTGCAGATACACATAATTCAATATTTTATTTCAACACTGCTGAACAATTATCCAATGTCAGAAATTATCAGTTTTTGGAGAAGACTAGGAGACATCTGTAACATACTCCATTAGAAATGGCTGAATAAATAATTTTTTTTAAAAAAGCCTGCTTAAATCTTATGATTACTAAATGGTTTTATCCTAGGTCGGGTACCCAGAGCCGTAGCATCTGTCAATCAGCATTTATTAGCATCTGATGATGTGGTT
This sequence comes from Edolisoma coerulescens, assembly GCA_013397115.1. Classification (NCBI taxonomy): domain Eukaryota; kingdom Metazoa; phylum Chordata; class Aves; order Passeriformes; family Campephagidae; genus Edolisoma; species Edolisoma coerulescens. Next base: position 3,016,997 of record VWZW01000415.1, read on the forward strand.
AGCTGCTGCTTGGATTTAGGTGTACCCAGCATTTCATTCCGCATTAATGGACAGCCTGTACAGGGAATGTTTGAGAACTTCAGCACAGAAGGGTTTTTCTTCCCTGTTGTGAGCCTATCAGCAGGTGTAAAGTAAGTACAACTTAATTTTAATTGTTTTCTTTGCTGTCTTATGACACAAAATATTGTCTAAATTCTAATATGATTTATTCTGCTTTGTTGCTTCAGTTCTGCCCAAATAGCAGCTGGAGGGAAGGCAGGAAAGTACTGATTTGTTCAGTGATGATTTCACTTAAAAGTGAAATGTGAGCCTGTAAACAATTTGACTAAGTCTCAGTGTCTGCAAAGTATTATTTTATGGGTATTTCGTGACCAAGGGGAAATTAATTCTGTTTCATTCAAATTATCAGTGAAAAAGGCATGTTAGAAACACAGCACCGTATTTGGCACTAATTAAAATTCTCACTGGCTTTCTCAGCAGGGAGTAAATAATCTAAATCATCATGAAAACTGATACTGTGTTCGCAGTAGGAAACAGAACTGATGAGAAGCAGTTTTGGAATATCTTTACTAATATTACCCATTTCTTACCTCTTCTATAGCTAAAATACTGAGATTCAAACTTGCTGCCTTCAATTTATATTGTTGTCTATGTTCAATGAATTCAGAAAATCTCCTGTAGAATCAAACAGAATAAAAGAGGGCTGGGAAAGGTTTAGTAAATCAATTTCATTTATTCCCCAGGAGTGACCATACTATGTAGCTGCATTAATACAAAGCTTTTGAAAATGGTCATCACTTTTTACTGTAAGAAATTTGCCAAAACTGGTGTAATTATTTTCTCTCTTTTTCATTCTTATTTGATGTTGCTTTTACATTTTGTGAGAGCATTTTCCTTTGTACAAGCTGATGTCAATAGCAGGTATATGTCATCATCTGTGTCTGTTACTATCACAGAAAATGTTTTTACGTGGGAATCCTGAGTTCATGAGTGAAGGAGGGTGTTCTGGGGTCTTAATTTTTCTCCTCTTTTTAAAAATGTAAACAAGATACGTTGATTTGGTAGTTCTAATATTCCTATAGGCTTCTGGTCATGCCATCACAACAAACGTAGGGGCTAATTCCTAGAGATAACCAGCTCTGTTACACATTTCTGTGTTTATTTACCTCTGGAGTTTGCCTGCTTGAGGACCAAAGTATGCAGCTGAATAGTTTTTGTCTTTGTTGTTTTTCCTGGTATACGCTTAAATTTATTTGAAAAATCCATAGCTGAGGAGAAAAAGACCACTTTAGTGGTTTACAAGGAATCTTGGCTATGCTTCTGGAACTCATTTCCAGCTGCAATATTTGGTATAATATTGTTTGCTTTCTTAATGTATTGTGATTTTAGTGTTTCATTGGTGTTTCTCACATGTGCCAACTATCTGCATGTGTGCACTGAGAAGTAACTTTAAAACTTTCAATTAGGTATCAATAGTCCCAATAATATTTTTTGAGTAACAGTCCAATTTAAATTAGATTTGTGTTTTCAAATCCCTTAAATCCATAAAAAAATTCACAACTTACAGCAGTTTGATTTTACGTGAGAAATATTTAAATATGCTACCACATGAAGTAATTAGTTTTGTTTTGGCCAAAACAAATTTTCAAAAACTAGTGGGTAGGTGATGGTTTTACTGATAGTATCTGCTAGCATGAATGCTTGGTAACCCTTTGGTGTTTACCAAAACATGAAGCACACCTGCATTTTTGTAAATGGCAGTATAATAAATATTTATGTTTTTAAATTATTTATTCATAATGATAGTATATACTGACTATTAAAGAGTCTAATTGCTTCATTGAAAATTGTACAGAGTTCGTTTCTTGTTGGGTGGACGTCATGGAGAGTTTAAATTTCTGCCTCCTGCGGGCTATGCTCCCTGTTATGAAGCATTGCTTCCAAAAGAGAAGATGAAACTGGAACCAGTCAAAGAATATAAAAGAGATTTTGAAGGCGTGAGGGATTTGTTGGGTACAACACAATTTCTCTCGCAAGCTTCTTTTATCCCTTGTCCAATAGACACCAGTCAGGTACGTGAACTTTGAAATAATGGGACCTGTAACATATATCTGTTCAAAATTTAAATTCACAATATAAAAATGAAGGCAGCTTCCCTCTTTCTTAGCAGTTCTTCAATTGTGTGTTGTGATGTACTAACTGAACTAGATGATCTTGGATATACAAGGTGTGGAAATTGGAATCTCGTCTTAGTTCTGGAATTGTTATGCTCTTTTCTCAGATTGCTCTTCCTTTTCATCTTGAAAAGATCAGGGACAAACTAGCTGAAAATATCCATGAACTGTGGGGAATGAATAAAATAGAACTGGGCTGGACATATGGCAAGGTATGTTTTGAACGACCTGTCTGGGTACAGTCACCTATATTAGGTTAAGTCTCCTACCAGCCCAAACCTGGACTTGGAAACAAAACAGGGTATGTAATGTGGTCTATACATTACCAACAACAGGTGACAATATAAGCTGGAAGGAGACAGTGGTATTAACTTTTGGGTGACTTTTGTAAACATTCAAATTCCTCAAATTCCTTGGTTTTGTTATTTCATTAGTTATGGATGAGTACTTATAGTGTGCATTATAAATGAATTATGAGAAAAGTAGATTTATATAGTTATGAGTAGCTGTCATTGAACAAAGGTAAATGGCATTGCTTATATTGTCTTTGTTGCTGCAAAGAATTTACTGGGTTTTTACTGTGATTCTTGATTCAGTCAGGAAAGTACTCTTTCTGTTACTTTGTTGCAGATACGGGATGATAATAAAAGGCATCATCCTTGTCTTGTGGAATTCTCAAAACTGCCTGAGACAGAGAAGAACTATAATCTACAAATGTCAACTGAAACCCTTAAGTGAGATTTAAATATCAAAGAAAATAAACTTTTTAAATTTTGTTTTTGTTTATGCGCATCATAGTGTTGTAAGATACAAAAACCATTCAAATATCTCATTCAAAGATATTCTGCTAACTTTGCTAGAAGTCCCAGGAACCCAATCATACTGATTTAGAAAAACTTTGTCTCTACAGAGATACAAAAAAAACCCACCACCAAATCTTGTTGGTTTTAATAGAGGGGTAGAAATCTCAAGAGACAGATTTGTGCCTTTTTAGTATTTAAATAGCTTATTGATTATTTCTGATAAATTAAAATATTTGGGTTTTTAAATACCATTATTTTGGATTACTTCCATGTTTTTTAAATATAATTTCTTCTGTGTATTTATATAATGCTTGAGAACGATAATGTTGTGTTTCACTAATGCCATTTTTATGCCAGAACCCTTTTGGCCCTTGGATGTCACATTGTTCATGCTCATCCAGCAGCTGAGGAAGATCTTAAGAAAGTCAAACTTCCTAAAAAGTATGTATCTTATGAGAGCAGTTGCATATTATAGTATTTCTTATAAATATAAAATGTTTTAAGTTCATTTAAAGAATACTTGATATGAACCCCATACCTGATAAGGTCTCTGGTTAGGCCATTACCTTGCCTGTGGTGATTGTGGAATATGAAAAATGCTGTGAACCCCCCTCCTGAAATTGTTCAGAGACAGAAACAGTCACTTAAACCTCAGTCAATTGTAATGGTGTTACATCACCCTAGAACAGATATTCCAGAGTTAAATACAACATTGCAGTGCTTTTCTGTCTCATAGTAAAGGACAGTCTATCCATATGATGGTAAATGTATCTACTTGAAAGAGGGTCTGCCATTTTACCGTAGAAGACAGAAACAGCAAGTTGGATACTTGCCATTTCACATCAGTTTATTAACCCACCAGATGTCTTTTTTTCCTGAAAGAAATTTATCCATGAGAAACAAAGTTAGTTGTTTCAAGTGAGCAGTAAAATACATGGTTTTATGATATGAGAGGTGGTATTCTTGATCCAGGTGATGGAATTAATTAAAAAAAGGAAAAAAGATCTATTCTCAAGGTTCATACCACAGGCAGTCTATCATAACACTGGTTTAATATTATCTTGTTAAAATATCTATTGCATATATGAAACACCCTAATGAATGGAAATGATTTGATTTGAGCAAAAGAGGGTCTGCACGTGTCTAAAAGGGCAGGTAGTCCTTATGCAACATGGAAGGGTTGGAGAAGATAATAGCTACTGCTGAAAAATTAATAAACTTTTTATTCAGTGAAAAAGTGGTAAGAACAATAGTTAAAATGTTTTCTTCTGTTGGAAAAAAATGGTAATGCAATCCTTACAGAAGAGTGAATTAAAATACCATACTTAATAATGCATAAAAGAGTTTCATAAGAAGTTGTCATACGGATCTTTAAAATAGAAATTACTTGAAATGTTTAAATGAAAAATATAAAAAAAAATTAAAATTACTCATTCAATAACAATTTTGTTGCTTCATAACAGCAATTTAGGCATGTATATATGGATCTGAGTCACATTTAATTAGCTATTGTGCAAGTAGGTGGAAAATGAGACTGTCTGCTAGAATCCAATTGATATCCTAGTCAATGACCAAATGCAATGTAAGATTTTTGCAAAGAAATGGGAGACTAGGAGATTAAAAAGTGGAGAAAGTGATTTCCACCCTATGACTGCCACGTAGAAAGATTTAAATACCATAACTGGGATATCTTGATTGTCTATTTTGCTTTGTTGACTTACAGTTACATGATGTCAAATGGATATAAACCTGCCCCTCTTGATCTTTCTGAAGTGAAATTGTTGCCCTCTCAAGAATTTCTAGTTGACAGACTAGCAGAAAATGCGCATAATGTCTGGGCAAAAGACAGAATAAAGCAAGGATGGACCTATGGCATTCAGCAGGTAGGAACTTCTTTATGTGCATTTTGAATAAGCAAAGAATGTGAGATAATGTATTCTAGAACATCATTTGGGAGGGAGTGTTAGTTAAAATGATAAATACTGAATGTCTTGTAATATTTGGAAAAGCCAGAGGGGGTGGGGAGCAGGAAAAGGAGCCCTGCCTATAAAGGTCTGAGTGGACTGTCAGAACTGTATGGTTGCAGCTTGCCATCCGACTCTTTCATTCTTATCTTTAGGTTTTAGTGTTATTAACAGATGATTAACTGAGCTTGCATTCATAGAACTCTTCTTCATCAATGCTGTTTCTCTTCTGAAATCTTTACATGATTCCAAAGTACACTCTGTCCCATTATGCAAAGACTTTGTGATATATAAACAGACTTTTCTTCTTGTTGTCTTTTATAATCCCTTTCAGGATCTTAAGAACAAACGTAATCCTCGGCTAGTGCCATATGCATTATTAGATGAACGTACTAAAAAATCAAACAGAGATAGCCTCCGTGAAGCTATTAGAACATTTGCAGGCTATGGTTATAGTATTGAGCCATCTGACCAAGAGATAGGTACGTATTTTCAGTAAGAATCATGGCCTTTTTTAGTGACATTTATATTTTCATTTTATTATTAGAAGTGGGGTTTTTTTCTCTGTTTATTTTTACAGCTGACCAGACAGTGGAAAAAGTCAGCATCGACAAGATACGATTTTTCAGAGTAGAACAATCCTATGCAGTGAAGTCTGGAAAGTGGTACTTTGAGTTTGAAGCTGTGACAGGTGGAGATATGCGTGTTGGCTGGGCCAGGCCAGGCTGTCGACCTGATGTAGAGCTGGGAGCTGATGACCAAGCATTCGTATTTGAAGGAAGCAAAGTCAGTGCACCTTTACCTCTTTTGATCTATGAACAGGCTAGACAGAGAGCTACAGGATAGGTTTCCTCTGTGTGCTGCATATCCCCTACTGGAATATTTTGGTTCATATAAAGATACCTCTGAGCTCTGTTTCATGCTGTATAGTACCTCCATTTTGGTTCTGGTCATGAGATTATGCTAACAAAGAAGTGTTATTTATATGTATCTTCCTAGGCTATACCCAGTTAAGTACATAAGTCTGTCATAACTATAAAGATAGAATTCACTCCCATTTTCCATTAGTGGTGTTTTAAAAAGATCAAAAAAAGGTTCTTCATTAACTGAGAGAACCACAGTTCTGTTTTCCTTTTTCTGTCTTTTCTGCTTTCTGCGTGTCCTTTCCTCCCAAGCTTGACTCTTAAAGGACCAGAAGGATAATAATGACCCTGCATGTAAAAAGTTCAATCCAGTGAACAGTAGTTATCGGGTTGCAAATTGCTGAAGTTAGGGTGCCTTAGTTGCTCTATGTCTCTTGTTATCTCTAAGGCAAAAACCATAATCAGAACTGTTTGCAAATTACTTTGAGATCCTGGAAAATATAATATTTGGGTTTCTTTATTTTTTATTTAATTTTTAATTTTAGCACTGTGTTTATTTACTTGGTTTTCCATTTAGGGCCAGTGTTGGCATCAAGGCAGTGGATTCTTTGGACGAAGCTGGCAACCAGGAGACGTGGTTGGTTGTATGATAAATTTGGATGACAAGTCAATCATCTTTACTCTGAATGGAGAATTGCTTATAACCAGTAAAGGTTCAGAACTTGCATTTGCTGACTTTGGAATAGAAAATGGTAACTTCCCTTTTAAAGTCACATTGTTATTAGAACACGAAACAATACAACAAACAGAAAACTTGTCTGTCATAATGACTCAAAGAGCTGAGAAATCATATTTCACTGATGTGAGCCTTCAGACTGTGCTACACATTAACTTCATAAAAATTTATTTTGAGAATGCTTATGTGGCACAAATTGAATTTCTTTTTTCCTTTAACCACATTAATGGGGTTTCAGCAGTCTGAGTGGATAAATTTTCTCACTATTGCTAGGCTTTCTCTCAGGACTTAAGTGCTAAGAAGAAGTGGTAATAGTAAACATCCTGGAAAATCTCCAAAACCTGAAAAAGTAGTCTCTGATAATCTAACTGGAGCATAAATGTACTAGGTTCATGTCTGTGAGGGACAAAATAAGTACTGTGTCGTGAGCTGCTGCATCAAAAGAACAGATCTTTGGAACATATCTTGAGTCTTATTTGTAGGTTTTTTCTCTGTCTTATTCATAACTTATCCAAATTTCTCATTTTCCTGGGATATTTTTCCTCTTCTGTTTTTGGCCTTTGCTTTTTCAGAAAGTGGTATCTACATGACTGTAGTAAAGGAGATGGGGAATATTTTAAAACTGTTTTGCTTTATGTTTTCATTGACATTTTCTTTGGAAGTGTATCTCCTTCAGCCAGTAATAGCTTCATATCTGTTAGTAATTGCCAGAAAACTTTGCAGTTTCTCACTGCCCTTCTTTGATCTTACCATTGATTGAGTTTTTCTAAAGGTAGAGAATGAGGGACTGCCTTAACAAAGCTGTTCTGAAGTCTTGAAGTTTAGGAGAAAAAATTTCTCCTTTAGAGGCTGAACTGTTGGATTTTCCCTAATCTTGCTCCAAATTCTGTTTCTTTGGAAATGGTGAGATAAGTCAAGAGCCTTTCATCCCTTTCTAAAGGTATATGGAGATCAAAAGGTTTAGTCATACAAAATGCTAGTGTTAAACAAATGTGTATTCGTCCATTGTGAATGATGGAGAAATGAAGGCTGGCAAAAAAAACTTGTAGCTACTGATGATAAAGTAAATTTTAAACAAATGTGCCTGAACCTAATCTCACAGTCCTTAAATAAATTTGGTGCTCTCAGAGACCATACTTACCTTTTGTTAACAACTTTGATCTAGCCAAGGTTGGGTTCCAGTGTCCAGCTCATTGTATAAAGCCATGTTTGTTAGTCTAAAATGAGAAAGATAACAAATTAAATGTGATAGTGCCTAAGTCCTCAGGGTTTTTGGTAGCAATTATATTGAATTTAGACATTAGTATTTAAGGCGGCTTTAAATCCTTGCTACTGTTGTCACTTCATGTGCATTACTTGTAGGAGCTGAAAGTTTAGTTCACGTTAGATGGATTGAAAATAAAGATTGCCTGCTTTTAAACTAAATGGTTTTAAACTAAGTTACTATTGAGTCGAGTTTGGTTTTTGTTTCTTTAGGTTTCATTCCAATTTGTGCACTGGGCCTATCTCAGATTGGTCGCATGAACCTTGGAATGGATGCCAGTACATTCAAGTATTACACGATGTGTGGCCTTCAAGAAGGTTTTGAACCTTTTGCTGTTAACATGAACCGAGATGTTGCTATGTGGTTTAGTAAACGCTTACCAACATTTGTCAATGTGCCAAAAAATCATCCTCACATTAAGGTAACATTTCGTGTTAGGGAGACACCTGTTCAATGACTGTTTGTTTAGCAAGCTGAGACGTTATACCCTTACTAATACTTACTGTCATCAGATAGTTTGTCATATAACTCTATTAAGACACTCTTAGATAATTCCAGATGATCTTGTCTATCTTCAGTTTCGTCTATGGTAGTATGGATTCCTATGGATATACCTATCTAGTTTATTATATGGCTTACTAATTTATGTTGTGGTTAGCTACTTGAAACATGTTAGTTATGGGTTTTTTTATATTCTGTCTTACATGTGCTTTCACTTTTTAAACCTTCTCTACTATACCTTTTTCCTTAAATATCTGAAAATTGTTCAGCTGAAGTCTGATATCTAAGTGTACCTGTGGTGTCGCAGATTGTTTCTTTCATTATGATGCACCAGTGTTAGGAATTCAAAACTTCCTAACTAATGTATCCTAGAGCAGAATAATATAGCCTATCTTTTCTATCAAATGTTCCATATTAATGTATTCCAAAATGATAAGTTTGAATTCCTGAGGAGATTTTTTACTATAATCTCTCTAGGCCATTTACTTTAATTTAGGTGTAGCCAATTATTCTCAAGTACTTGTCTCTGAATATTTCTTTCTTAAGCAAAATAAATTTCACTGAATTTCAACTAAATGATCTCAGCATTTTTTTCATTTTGTCAGGATTATTTCATCACTATTTCTGTCTTTTAAAGTTTTTGAAATGTTCCTATCTCTGAGATTGAAAACTTACTCACATTTTCAGCGCAAGGGAAAGTAACATCAGACTCAGAGTCCATAATGATCATCTGAACAATCTGAATTGGTATTTCTTATCATTGTGGTAGAAAATTACTGATTCTTGTGACACACTTTCAGTGACTTGTGTACTCAAAGTGAATCAGTTTAACAAAATGTATACTTTTTTTTTTTTTTTAGTCCTGTATGGAACATCTTGAAAATATTTACTGTAGTCAGGATTTACTGAATCTGTTGCTTCCCTTGCTCTTCAGGTTAAATTCAATGTCAGAGAACAAAGTGCATCGTTTTGAAGATACTTAACTATGAAAAATTTAAGTCGGCTCTTCCAGTTTTCTCATCCTCTAGTTGCTTAATGAAAGTTTTCAGCTTTTTTTTGATAGTGTTATTTTAAAATATTTCTGTTATTTTTAGATATGGAGAACTCATGGAACCATTGAGAGTCCGCCCCGGTTAAAAGTTACTCACAAAACATTTGGCACACAGAACAGCAATTCTGACATGATATATTGTCGTTTGAGTATGCCCATTGAGTTCCACTCATCATTCAACTTTGGCATGGGTGTGGAAAATGCCTCATCTGATGTTTTCCAAAAACGGTTAGACTTGGGTTTAGTTATCCTATTTCATAATTTCAATGTAAATGTATTATGTTCTATTACTCTTTATTATTGTACACTCAAGATTTCATACCTTTTCTTGGTCTAAGCACAGATTACCATAAAATGCATGTTACTGAGATGTTTTTAATTCTTGATGGTTTTAGAGCCTTTTCTAAAGGGGTGCATCACAAGATTTATGGATCTTCATTGCAAAGCAGCTCCATTCTTTCTGAATTGTTGAGATTTGCAAAAGCTAGGCTGAAAAAACAAGCTCAGAGTCTTTTGCCCACTGGATTATTGCCCATCAACATTATTGTTCAATAGTTCATTGTTATTGGAAAAGTCCCTAATTCATTAAAAGAAAAAAGACTGTGGGACAGGATTTTAAAGACACCAGGTATTACTGAGTCCAGCACCTTTCAGAGTTACCTCCATCTTTATTTAACTGGTGTAAATCTGCCCCTTCTCCCACTCTCTGCCTTAACTGCAATCAGTTATTTTACTTGTATATTCGTATCCTGTACAGTCTTTGCTAATGCATACTCAGTACCAAGCAAACATTAGTTAGCTTGCAAGTATATTTAGCCTAATAATGTCTAATTTTTTACTAGTCTTTTTTTTTTTACTCATTTACTGATTTTCCTTTATCTCTAGAAAGCATAGCCAAGAAATTGCTCCTCCTTCTACTACGGTAAGCAAATGTGTTGAGAGGCTTAGTTCTTTTAATGCTTTGAAGTAGATTTAGTTGTGGCAGCATGTTCATTAGAAATTGATCTGTTGAAAGAAGCCTTTTTAATAACTTTCTGTGATATAACACCATTTATAAATAATGATGTCCAGAGTTGCATGACTTGCAACTTGTGTAAACACAAACCTCACCATCTTAAACCAATAGTCTGTTTTTATAATTTAAGAGTATTTTAAATGATGTATTAAAAGAATATGAATTACTATTATTAAAGTTTGATATATAGGAGAGGGTTTTTTCAATCACTATTTGAGTATTCCTTGATAAAAACTTTAGATTTTTATTACTAATATGCTCTTTTCCTCCTTTCAGTATTTTTACTCACTACGGATATTTGCTGGCCAAGACCCATCCTGTGTCTGGGTTGGCTGGGTAACACCCGACTATCATTTTTACAGTGAGAATTTTGACCTAAATAAAAATTGTACAGTGACAGTTACTTTAGGTGATGAGAGAGGCAGAGTTCATGAAAGGTATGGAATTACTTATTGCTTATTAAAATTTGTCTTTTAATACTGTTTTTTAAAAGTCAGATATTTGCAAGCTTGATGATATTTTAAATATTAATTTAAACTAATAAGTAAATTGATTATGGAGTATGAGTTTTCTGTGCTCATTTGTGTATGAATGGGTTTTACATAGACATGTTAAAGTGAATTTATCATTAATGTTCTGTTGGAAAGAATTTTTTTTTTTAAATAATTTTAAATGACAGATGCTTCTTTCATTTAATATCTATATTTACTCCCTGTGGATGATCTTTGTTTTACTGTAACTTACAAGTGCACACAGAAGCCTGTGAAATTATTTAACTATAAAAAAGAAAAAAAAAGTCTGATTTAATCTGATCCCTTACCCAAGATGATGATGATACATTACCAAAAAAAAAAGTTTTGTTAATGAGCAAACAAACTAATAGCATAACAAGCACCTTTGAGGATCTCTTAAGTGTTCCTCCGTTGAAAAGTGTATCTCCACCAGGTTCAATGTGACCTACCCTTGTTCTTGCTGTTCTTTCAGTGTGAAGCGCAGCAACTGCTACATGGTTTGGGGAGGAGACGTAGTTGCTAATTCCCAGAGATCAGGTCGCAGTAATGTTGATATAGAAATTGGATGCTTTGTTGACCTGGCGACTGGAATGGTGTCATTCACAGCCAATGGAAGAGAGCTTGGCACTTGTTATCAGGTATTATCAGATTTTCAGGAAGCTGTCTAGTAAGTTGCTTGTTTTAACGTTATTTCTCTTTTTCAGAAATCTAACTGAACACCATTTGTGTGATGGTAACATGTTTTCCTATATCATTCTGGTTTATCCCTCTTTTTCTCACTCTTTTGTAAGGCTATATTTTTTGAGTTGTTTCAAATGTTTAGGAAAGACTACTGGCAGATATGTTCAGATAAATATTTTTTTGCATCTCAGTTTGTGTGGTTAAGAATCTTGATTTATAATGTCAAGTCTTTAAATTTTTTTTCAACTGAATTTATTATACAATAAAGGGGAAATAAATATTTAAAATAGCAGAAGGGCAAAAGTAGACTTTAGATACAGTAATTTTTGATATGAATTGAGAAGAAAAATTTTGTTCATTATTATCAGGCTTTGTGTCTTCTGCAGATAACTGTGATTTGGAGACCTTGTGATTTGATCAGTTTCACAACCTAAAATTCAAATATGCACTAATACACAAACCCAAAACAAGTGGGGTGGGCCCTAAACGCTATTAATATGTTCAAAACATGGGGTCATTATGTAAGTAGATCCATAGTTGACAGAAGTTTTCATCACTAGATTGTTGAGATTTCCTCTTGGTAAGATCAGTTGAACATACTAAAGCACCCACTGGGGAAGAGGCTGCCCAGTGTTACCAAAAATTCATTGTTTTCTTCTATGTCATGAATTTAATGGAACTTTTCTACTGACTCCATTGAAAATGGATGTGGCAGGGTTGCACACAGCCTGTAAATGGGGTTGGGGGGTTATCTAGTAACTGAGATTTCGGAGTATTTTGTAATAGTGATCAGTAACTTCAGTGCCATGCTGGGCCAATACTTAATGTCAACACCCTAGGAAAAGAAGATAGGCAATTAAAGTGCTTAAAGCCTGATTTGTTGTTTTTCTAACTAGATACAAATCAATATGAAAGGTTCTGGGCAAACCCATGAAACTTTGGTGTGTTTCTTTGTGTTGGGTTTTTGTGGTTTTTCTTGGACAGCCTTTAGCTGTTATCTTGCAAGAAGATATTTGAAAAGATAGATGTAAAAGATGCATGTTATTGAATTTAAGGTAAAAAACACTTCCAGGTTTTTTCTTATATGACTTGCAATTAATATAACCATGTTCTCTGAACTAAATTTAAAATTATCTCAGAAAATACCATTATTTCTCCTCTCTTTCTTCTCATTTTTGTGGAAAAATACCTGAAGGTGTTTTGGGAAATATTTTTTCAATAAATCTGTTAGCACCTGGTCTCCTGAAAAATGAGAATACCCTGCACTTTCTATAGATCTAAAATAGTATACTCTAACAGGATTGTTACAACTAAGGGTGAAATGTTTTTCAATTTTCGCTTATTTTGAGTAATTTAAATATTTTCTCTTTTTTTGAAAGTAATGAAAATAGTATTATTTATTTTTCATTTCCATGTCTTGAATATTTTTACAATAAACTAAGACCTTTAAAATATTTTAATAAATCAAATCTCTCCCTCATATTGCCACAAATAATTGATATTTGTCTGGTCTAGGTAATTATTCTAGTCTTATGATAGTTTACATGCACTTTTCAGTTTTCTTAACTGGAATAGAAGGACAATATTTGTATGCTGTTTTCATTTTAAAAAGTCTACAGGTCAACATATTTAAGAGAGGAAATGAATTTTTCTGTAGTACTTGATCTAACTATTGAGTACCATGGTGATATTCAGAAGAAAATCCAATACATCAAGGAGAACAGAATGCCTTTTTTTTAATGGATTTGGGGTTGTGGTTTTTTTGCTTATCAAAAAGTTTGGAATGTACATACCTAATCCTTTATTATTTTGCCTATGCCCATAGTCATAGTTCTGAGAAAACTGGTTTTGATAGATTGCTATCCTCAAAATTAGGAGTTGTACTCCTTCACAGCTCAAGTACTGTAGCTGTGCTTAGTATGTACAATGTATGTACGTGATACACAAAATGCACAATGATGTGATTAATATATTTAATTGAACTTCTGAATCTTTGACTTAATTGACTAGATGTGCTTTTTTTCAGCCACCCTGGAGCACTGAATTTTTTAAAATAATATACTATTCTGTAACTATATTTTTAATTCTTTATTTTATGGCAGTGGGTGGGTAATCTTGTACAGTATTCTTCAGAATAAACTGGTCTTCTTACACTGACATGAACATTGAGTCCAGGTATAATGGATAAAAAAGATGATGTAGCTGTCATAAAAATCCTAAACACAACCAGAAACTTTAAAACTACAGCACTGTGATTCACTGTGATTTTATAAGACTGGAGACAAATGCTAAGCCTGAAAATAAAGAGCTCTTTAAAAAAATTGCATTATTCTACTTTTAGAGTATGGATTGTAAAATCACTAATCTTAATAGGAAATAAAACTTGCACTATTCTTATCACATAAGACGGATTACATATCTCTCACCCTCTAGAATGAGTAGCTGAATTTGGATGTTTTTGAGAAGACACTACCCTGTGTTACCAAAGTTCTTGCTATAAATGTTGAGGGCACATAAGGCTACAGACACACCTGTCTGAACATCAGGTGGTCCTATAAAAATAACTGCAAATGCTTTACTATATAATAGGTAGACACTATTCAACACTTTATTTAATAAAGTATCTAAAGATATTTGATAATGAAGTGTAAGGTATACAGTATTTATTTTATATCATATTCAGGGAGCAGATTATTTTTCCATTTTTAATTTTTTAAATATTTTAATCTCATTTCACTACTAGGTTGAACCAAACACGAAGCTTTTTCCAGCAACTTTTTTACAGCCTACAAGCACTAACTTGGTTCAGTTTGAACTTGGTAAATTAAAGGTAGGAATTATTTTTACATTTTACAGAAAGACAATCTTTATATAAATGTGCTCTTTTAAATCTGTTTATTTCCATGCAAATTCCTGCTCAGTCAAATTTGTTTAGTCAAATAGTATGACTTGTAATTTGACTTCTATGTTCACTTCTGTAAATGTTGTTATTATATGCAGTTAATCGATTATCTGCATTTGTCAAAATAAACTAATATTATTTGAGGATAACACCATTGATATTGGGGGGTTTTAATGGATTTTGTTTGTTGCAATAACTTCTACCTTTCTATGATTATTTATAAGTTATACTTCATTTTGGTGTTATGGGTTTATTCATAATTACATGTTTCAAAAACAATTAATACACTTATTTGTTTCAGAATACCATGCCTTTATCAGCAGCAATTTTTAAAAGTGAAGAAAGAAATCCTATTCCTCAGTGTCCCCCTCGCCTTGATGTGCAAACAATTACACCTGTTTTATGGAGCCGGATGCCAAACAGCTTTCTAAGAGTAGAAACTGAGCGTGTCAGTGAACGTCATGGCTGGGTTGTGCAGTGTTTGGAACCTCTGCAGATGATGGCGCTTCATATCCCAGAAGAAAACAGGTACATTTATAATGAAATAAAATGACTTGATGTGGACAAAATAAACAGGAAACAGGTGTCCAAGTATGGATTGAACCTGCCTTGTTGAATATTTACCCTATAGCTGTTGAGAATTTCTGATCCTACCTGGTATCATATCAGATATAATCATATTCGTGGAATTTAAGTAAACACAAGAGACTGAACTTTAATGCCGTGTACCAACTTTTGCACACATAAAAGAAAGCATGACTATTCAATTTTATTTAAATTTAAATTATGAAATAACATCTCTTAAATCTGTAGGTCTTTAAACATAGAGATTTTTCTCAGCTTGAGAAAAACAAGTATAAAGAACATGCAAGTAATATTTTCCTGATTTTTTTCTATAATAAAAACCTGTAATCTCTTCCTGTTTCATATGCACTGAATTCACATGAATGAAGTTCTTATTTTCTTATTGTCAAAATCATGCCTTTCTTTGATTTTCATCAGGTTTTATCTTCAGAGTGAGGATAATAAAGATATATCCAAATATCAAATGTCATAACCAGTGAAAAATCAAACTGTCAGAAAAAGTATGCCAGGAAGATTATTTAACAGCTGTATTTTTATTAGAAATTTAAAAAATTTCTTTTAAAGATTAAAAACTTAATTGTATTTATTGTTAATAAAACTGAATTCAAGAAAAGAGTGAAAAACACAGGGTCTTGTGGAAAAAATGAAACTGTGATCCTGAGTAAACTAGAAAGGCACTGTTTAGTGACGGTAGTAATGCAAACTTCCAGCATGCTTAATATACCTATTTTAGAAACAAGTTCTAATGTGCGGTAGATTCCAAAGCAGAATCTCCACCTTACATTTTGGCTTTTTTTTTCCTATGGAGTGCTAATTTTAAACAGTCTCAACAAATTATTTCCAGAATTTATTGTGTTTTAATGATGCGCATACTAAGATTAGTTAGTATCAACTTTTATATTAGTGGTTTAAAGAGGAACTGACCAAAATGTTCAGAGATTATAAAACTTTCCTTTTTCAAAGTCTTTATTCATGGAATTTACTGGTCTTCTGTTTCTTTATTTCATAACAGATGTGTTGATATTTTGGAACTGTGTGAACAAGAAGATTTGATGATGTTTCACTACCACACTTTAAAACTCTATTGCTCAGTTAGTGCTCTAGGTAACACTAGAGTTGCTTATGCACTTTGTAGCCATGTGGACGTATCTCAGCTATTTTTTACAATAGATAATCAATACTTGCCTGGACTTCTACGTTCTGGATTCTACGACTTGCTCATTAGTATTCACTTGGAGCATGCCAAGCAAGCCAAGCTCATGATGAGCAATGAATTTATCATTCCAGTTACAGATGAAACTCGAAATATTAAATTATATCCCAATGAAACAAAGAAGCACGGTTTACCTGGAGTAGGGCTTAGCACTTGTCTTAAACCAGCCTTTAATTTTTCTACTCC
Source organism: Edolisoma coerulescens (assembly GCA_013397115.1). Classification (NCBI taxonomy): domain Eukaryota; kingdom Metazoa; phylum Chordata; class Aves; order Passeriformes; family Campephagidae; genus Edolisoma; species Edolisoma coerulescens. The sequence goes on from VWZW01000415.1 coordinate 3,033,447, forward strand.
ATGCTTTATTGCGACCACTGAAGATCATCAGACATCCATCCCAGAGATACCCCTGGAGATACTTAAATCCAAGGCCATAAGCATGTTAACGGAGGCAGTACAGTGTAGTGGTAGTCATATACGAGACCCTGTTGGAGGACAGGTTGCATTCCAGTTTGTTCCTGTTCTTAAACTGATAGCAACGTTGCTCATAATGGGTGTTTTTGATGATGATGATGTGAAGCAGGTGCTACTCCTCATTGATCCCACTGTGTTTGGAGATCACAAGGAAGAAACAGAAGAGAGGACAGAGAAAGAAGAAGTGACACAAGTTGAAGAAAAAGCTGTAGAAGCTGGGGAGAAAGCAATCAAACAAGCAAAAGCTCCTGCAAAGGGCTTGTTGCAGACAAGATTACCAGAATCTGTTAAGCTTCAGGTGAACATTTATTGTAAATGTGCTACTTACATTCTGCTTTTGATGAAAAATATGTGCTTTTTGTCTGTTCTCTAGTTAGTAAGATTTGTAATTCTGAAGGCCTTTAATTCCACTTTGCCTTAAAACCTCAAATTCATAAAAATTTTTGATGATGCTGCAGTTCCTTCTACACTTATCTACACTCAAAATAGATATGTGTATACATACTTATTTCATAAAAATGGAAGGGTTAGACCAGGTGATCTTTAAAGGACCCTTCCAGCCAAACTAATGTATGATTTCTAGGTATTTTGAGTTCGTGGAATGAAAGACTGCAAGTGCCATATAGTATTATCAATCAGATAATGAAACTGTACAATTTTGCCACCTTTACAGTGTTAAAACAAAAATATGTGAAAAATGTCTCTAATTTTTACAGTCTGATATAGTGTATAATATGTACTCAAGTTCTTCCCTAGAGTTTGTAAAGCTGTTGAGATTAAGTCTATTTTCTCTACCCTAGATGTGTCATTTGCTCAATTATTTTTGTGACTGTGAACTACAACATAGAGTGGAAGCAATTGTATCATTTGCGGACCGTTACGTATCAAAATTGCAGTATAACCAGAAATACAGGTACAATGAACTCATGCAAGCCTTGAACATGTCTGCTGCATTGACTGCCAAGAAGACTAAAGAATTTCGGTCTCCTCCTCAAGAACAGGTAGTATTAAAAAAAGAAAAAAGATTGAATTAAAGATTAAAAAACTCTTTATGATGACAAAATAAAGTCCTGAGTTCTAAACTACCATTGGCATCACTGGAAACCAAAACTAATTAGAAATTAAATTTATTCCATGCTGCAAAATACTGAATGTGAGAATGCTGCAACTTGTGTTCTAGAACTTAAGCTGTAAACCAAAGTTATAAACAGGTAAAGTATGGCTATATACTAGAATATGTCTTCAGCTATTTCAGTGTTTTAATTATGCTTTAAATTCCTTAAAGATTAATATGTTGCTGAATTTTCAACTGGGAGAGGATTGTCCCTGTCCGGAGGAGATTCGGGAGGAGTTATATGAATTTCATGATGATCTTCTAATTCACTGTGGTGAGTGGGAAGGCTGTGATACAAGTTTTGTTTGTCTTTTTGACATGAGTTTTATTTGTCTTTTTTTGGCACCTGACAGATCAGTTGAAAAATATACTAGCTTGAGGGGTTTCTTCGTTAGATGTATTATTGCCTACAAGGTGACTTTACTGACAGACTTTGGTGTATGTTACAAAAATATGGGAAACCTGTGCATGGCTTTAAATTTCACTGTTAAATCTATATTAAATATTAGCCAATAGTATTCTGTTTATATACCAATCTTAGACTTATTGGGGGAAAAAAAAATCCAAACAAGAATGTTGGCTGACCTTAAAAGATTTGTGTTAGCACATGTGTGAGTACAAGCAGATAAAAAGTATTGAGGGATTCATTGCTGTGAAGCTGAGCAGCAGAAATTTAATAAAAAACACCAGATGTGCGGTTCTCTGCCTGCTTTAGCTTAGTTTCCTGGTGTATACATAACTGTGAGAATTGGTCATTATGAAACACTGTTGTACTGCAAATTACAGCTTGAATTGCCCCCACTCATAGAGTTTGGATTTCCTGTGCAATTTTATGTGGGTTTTTTGATGTCTATTTTTTATTAGTTTATTGACTTTATTGAGATCTTAGTATAATTCAATCATGGAATTATTAACGTTTATAATCTGAGTCATCTAATTATTACTGTTCATTCCCAGTAATTATGCAGTTAAAACAGAAATAAACAAGCTTTTCCCATCTATCTACTTCGTAAATATGTAAATATATTCATAGTTACTCTTCCAGTGTGTTGCTTAGTCCTATGGTTGTTGGCATCCATCTTGTCCAAAAAGAAGGGGCCAACATCACTGCAGTGAGTTGACAGCATCTCAATCTCTTCCCCAGAAAGAGCAAGGTATTCCTAATGGTTAGTTCTTCCTTGTCCACCTTTTTGCTTAAGGTCATGATCGAATGTTTACCAATACAGTATGATAAATCTTTCTTTGCTGGTTATCCCTAAACCCAGTGTTACCTGGTTCATGGAACTGTACTGTTTTAATGACCTGTAATTAAGTTACTGTTTTCTGTTTGGAGGCATGGTGCCTCCTTTTAACATCCTGTGCTTGTATTGTTAAGGCTTCTGCTAATATTTTACACTGATGTATCTGAGTACCCTCTTAGAATCTCCAGCAACCAGCAAGCTGTGATTTCATGATAAACCAATTATAATTTTTCAACTACTTCAGCCTTAGCTTCAGCCAAAGATGAGTAGGTCTGCAGGTATCTAAGTTGTGCTCCACCAATTTACTTCTGAGGATGCTGTATAAGACAGTATTAGAAGTTCTTAAAATCAAAACTTGTATCTGTAAGGCAGAAATTTAGTTGGTTTAACATTTAGTTGGTTTAATTTGGTTGGTTTTCACAATCCTCTGTTAATTGTTATCATCCTTGCTTCTAAGTTCTTACCAAAAACTGTTTCTTTCATTCCATCATTTTTCTTCCGAGTGTTAAAGTGAATGGTTGGTATCCTCCTATTTACTGCTCTTTATTACATCTATCATAATAAAATGATTACAACCATCTCAATTGTTCAGCCACTTAGCCCTTCATCTGACCTCTGGCTTCCAAAGATAATGCCCATTTGGCAGCACAGAGTACTCTGAGACTCCAGGATGGAGATTATGAAAGACCTACAACATACTTGGAAATGTCTTAACTCCACAATCAATTAATTTTAGCTTGAAATCTTTTGGCTGGTATGATCATTGAATTAGATTGAATTCCTGATATCATTGAATTAGTTTTATCCTGATATGAACTCTTCATATTTCATGAGGTGAAACACTAGTTATTGTATGCGTTGAGATTTTTCTTTTTAGGGATGTACTTTATTATTTGTTTACTGCATTATAAATGTGTAGTTTGAATGAGAGTTCAAGATAGAGAAAACACTGTCTCATGATTAAAATAGTTTAAGGATCCTTTGGGTTCTAAGCAAAACCATGTTCATTACTTTGTACAGATTTATCAGGGGTGGTCGCTGTGGATAAATGCTCCTCATTATCTGTGTCCTGACTTGGTCCTGAAAATCAGTACTAAGCAATCCCAGCTGCAAATTAAATGAATAGGAGTTCTGCTTGGAATGTTTAATCATCTTTTTAGTACTAAGTATACTTTGCCATCTAAGTGGAAAACTATGTATGCAATCAAGTAATTAAAGGCTTCTTCATAATGAATATAAGCAAATAGTTACTCAGCCAGTCTTAATCCTAGCACGTCCTAACTGTGAGCGGTTAATTTTGCTGGCAAAATAATGGTTCTCTATCATAATTTTTATGTGCAATTTCTTGGTTGTAGAAGAACTAAAGAAATTTACAACATATTTTGTAGCATAATATCAAATTGACACTTACCTGGGTTGAAACCATCTGTACCATCTGTACCGGTGAACAGACCTCTGCCACTTTTATTTCAATGCCAGATAGATTCTTCCTTTAATATCCTTCTCCGCTTTCTCTTTCCTTTCTTTACTGGTGATGTTTCCTGTTCTTACTTTTTTCCTTTCTTCTTTCTTAGCTTTTTATTTTGCCAAACCAGTTTCACATATCCTATTTCTTAAATTCATATTTACTCTCCAGTTTCAACTTTTACTTATTTTATTCCCTCCCACTGCCTTTGAATTTTATCCCTTAGTCACTCCTAGTTATAATTTCCACTCCCTCTCTGTAGTTGCCAGCAGCATAGTTTCTCCAGCTTGATACCACGTCTGTTCCATTTTCTTTCTTACTTAATTTTTTAGTGCCAGTTTTAGCCACTGCAGTTTATTCTTTTCTCCTCTGTTTGAGGTTGTGGCTCTAGTATCCTGTCTGAAAAACTTTTCCTTTTCTCAATTTCTCTTTGACAATCAAAGCACAAAAGCTTACATTTCAGCTTGGCACAATTGGCTCTGATCTGAAGGGAGCCTGCTTAGTTGTTCTCTGCTTCTGCACGTAACACATGTGCTGTCTGATGATCACTGAGAGGTCTGAGGGACTTTGAATGGTTGTGAAGCAGTATAGTGAACTGAACTGTATTAAACTACCTGGTAAAATGACGTCCCGTCTCATTGTATTCATTTTCATGAAAACCATGTATTACCCAAATAATCTCTGAAGGAGATCTCTTACAGCTTTAAATTCAGTTAATATGTTTGTTTATGGTGGTTAAATATCTCAACTGAAAAATTGTACTGTATTGTGAGACACAGCCATACACTTCTTTCTCTAGCTTACATTCTGCAATACGAAACAAAGGATCACATGTTTAATCAAAAATGACTGTGAGTCATATTTAATTGCCATAGTAGACTCTTAAAAAAGTCTTTGGTCATTATACTGAAAAACGAATACTATAAATCTGTATATAAGAAGTATGTGTACTGAAATGAACACAATTTGAGGGGTGCTGCTGGTCCTACATGTTAAAGCTGCTGGCCTTACTACTTCTCTTACCCTGCATGAAATTTGCTGGTTAAAAAAAAATATATTTCTATAGATATTTTAACATTGTTTTAATGTTGAGGGGGTTAAACCTCAAAGATTGAGGTTTTTTTCTAATCAGTTTTATTTTCTGCTAAGGTATTCCACTAGAAGAAGAGGAAGAGGAAGAGGAAGATTCCTCCTTGACTGGCAAACTCCGTTCATTAATGTACAAAATCAAAGGTCCACCAAAAGCAGAAAAATTGGAGCCTAAGGAAGAAGAAGAGAAAGCTCCTAGTAAGTTTTCTTTCCACATAAATACATTCATGATGTAAGCGTTAAAGTTTTACAGTCAAAAGGAGTGCATTTTCTCATAAAATTTTATAAGGGACTGAAGAAGGAGACTACCTGTTTAAGTTTCTTCTGCCTCTTAGAACTATTATTCTGCATTCCAAACACTTCAGACTCACTTTTAAACAAGAAGTTAAAACGAGTGGAAGATTTTGGATCCAGATTGTTAACTCTGGGGTTGAAAATTTATATATTCTCTATAAAGAACTTAAAAAGGCTAATTATGGTAAAATAATCTAGACTCAGGCATTCTAAACTTGGGAAAATTCAATTTTTATGGTTTCTTTTTTTTCTAATGTAAAATTATTCTTTAGAGCTTATGTCCATTTCTGCCTATTATCTGTTCTTAGGCTACATACACACACAAGTGCAGACATGCACATAAACCCCCCAAAAAGCTTGTAATCCCAGACTTCTTATTCTGAGCAGTATTCCTGTACATATACATTCCCATGCCCTCCTCCATAACACGCAAGGGGTGTTGTGGTCTATGCAGGTGAGATTGGTTCTGTGCTTGCAATTCCTCAAACATCTGCATAAGCTTTTAGTTGAGCTTCTTTGAACAACTCACCTGACTTTCACTGCCACTGTGCTCACATGCCACATGAGCTCTCACCCCAGCGAGGGTGATGTGTGGTATGAGTCTCACAAACTGTCTTTGCTGTTTAAGGGGTAACCCACGTTTAATGGATTTTCAAACCTTAGTAGTGACTAGGGATGATGAGGAATAAGCAAAGTGTAAAGCTGAATTCCTCCAGGTCTTCCTTTAGAATATGTTTTTGCCGAGGTTTCTCATTGCCTTTCTGAATCAAGATTGGGATTCTAGCTCTAAATTTCTGTAACACCATCCAGATATCATGTGCAGGACTCTCCAAGTGACTTGACATTGGTCTTCCAACCAGTGATGGAATGTCCTCTTTTTTTCCCTAGTTGCTCAGTTTGGCAATAGGCCAATGTACAGATGTGGAATGGTTAATTTATTTCATGCTTAATAATTTCATTAAGAGTTGTTTTGAGATTAGACAGCAAAGTTATTTTATAATTCATGACACCTCTTACATGATCTACTTGCTCTGGAAAGCACCTTAGGGTGTTTGTCCTGGTCTGAAAGCATGTTTTGGTCTGTTAAGCTCGGTACTGTGTTGTAAGTACATTAAATCTTACAACAATCTGATATGCTGCATGAAACAGGGCTTCATTGTCCAGTGACTCATCTGTTAGCATCTGCTCTCTCTTTAATGGTAGCAGGACCTACCCAGCATCTGGAACTTTCATTTCTTCTCCAGGTTTCATGTGGATTCTATTGTCATGAATCAGGAAATATTCACTCCTAAAGTCTCAGGGCACATGGTGTTTGGTCCTTGGAACAGACCAGTTTACTTATTTCATGTACCAGAACTTAGGATCACAAGAAATGTTGATTGAACAAACAATCCTACAGTGTCTATTTTTCTAGAAATTTCAGATGGTTTCTTCAGACTTGAGGTTCTCCTTGGAGTGATGCATAGTACAAATATGCACATGAATTGAGTCATTCAAAGCATGATGAAAAATTATATAAATATATTATATACTTGACTGTAGCTGTAGACTGTGAGTTTTCTAGCCAATATGTGCACTTCCCCTTTACACATCAGGAAATTTGGAACTCAGCGATTACAGGAAATGGGTGTCTGAGGTACCCCCAATCCTCTTACGTGCATGAAGAGGCGTGGTGGTGTGCATGATGTGTACTTATTTCCAAGGTTAAAATCTCTGCTCTTGGGTGTCTCGGCCTTGGTCGTAAATACTCAGTGTGAATATTCATAAGAAGGAACTACTTACCACAAACAAATCTTCCTTTCCTCTAAGCCTATGTTCATTTCTAATCACAAAAGAACTTTTACCCAAGTGAGGAATGCCAGCAATTTCAACCTTGTGTTAATGATTAGTCAGTAAATTTTGTATTTATAAACAAGTTAGAACTCTGAAAATAAACACATAGAGGCAATGAATAATTGTTAATATTGATTATAGGACTTTCGTAACTATCAAGTCAAAATTGAGATAAGGCATGACATGCCACTAAGGGTAGGGCTATCTCTGTGAAGTACAGAATTTGTTCCCACAGATTGGAAGCCTAATTATTGAACGGAACCTCAGAATTAAGGATGGGTTCGCATAAATACAACATTAAGTAAACTAAGAAAGTGTTAGCAAGGGAAAGAATAGTATAGACACAAACCCCAATGGATCTACACTAGCTATAAAGACTTTAGTGATGGAAAGTGGAGGGAGGTGTTTTTGCCATTGGAAGAACTTTGGGAAAGTCAGGGGGTATGTTTACAGGTAATAGAAGGAAAAAATGCCTTGTTTTAAGAGAGAAGATGATTTTTCCTGTTCTACTTGATATCAAGCATGAACATTTGCTGGAACAAGGACTGGAACATGTGTCTAGTTTTCAGGTAAATTTCCTAAACTTTGGGCTCAGCAAAATTGTTTTCAGCATCACTGAATGCACAATATCTACAATAGAAGTGCTTCAAGCAATATTTATTTTGTAGTTCCAAACAATACAATGTTTTTAGAAAGTGCATTCCCAAGTGACAGTGACTTGATATAGAAATGAGGGATAAATGAAAAGTCTAAATGCAATGTTTGATTTACAAGGATGATTCTCAGAGTCATGGTCAACTAAAAGGTTTTCATTTTCAACAGTGCTGGTATGGACTTGAACCCTAAGTAGATGTTTATTATTTTCTATCTCTCATGAACATCACGCTTATCTCAAAAGATCTGAAAGTTGCTTTTCCAATTTAAAAATCCTGTTCAGTGCTTGTGGTTTTTTACAACTGCCTTGTTGTCTACTCTTACGTATTTTACTATATTGCATGGTTTTGACATTTTCTGTTGGAAGAGCTAGTAACATTTAATGTATTTTTCTTTTAGCTACACTGAAAGAACTCATATCACAGACAATGGTGCGTTGGTCCCAGGAAGATCAGATCCAAGATCCTGAATTAGTTCGGATTATGTACAGCCTCCTTCGTAGGCAATATGACAGCATTGGAGAGCTACTGCAAGCCCTGAGGAAAGCATACACTATCAGTGCTGCCTCTGTGAAGGACACCATTAATCTGCTTGCAGCACTGGGCCAGATTCGCTCACTTCTCAGTGTGAGGATGGGAAAAGAGGAGGAATTGCTAATGATTAATGGATTAGGGTATGGAATTAATAGAATTTTATTTTTTAGTTGGTGTGAAGCTTTTTTTTATATTAGTAAATCCTGTAATTTTTGACCCTAAATGAAAATTAATGCTGTTCTGAAGTGTAAGTATGTACCAGAGATTTACATTTTCACATATATTTCCAAGGTGGCTCCAGATGATCCATGTAACAGTATCAAAAGGGTCAAAGTTTCTGTGAACTAAGGTATTATCTAAAGAAAATGGACTCCTTTTACTACAGTTAATCCTGATTCTTAAACCCTCATCTAAGTACATGTTTTAGCAGCTCTGGAGAAAAAAATCACTAAAATTTTTGCTGGTGTCTATCTATACTGCATTTTTCCTAAAGTTAAAGGCCATCTTATATTTCACATATGAGTGAATAAACTTGCTGGTGTCTTTTCAATTGGAAATTCCTTTAGAAACTTCCTTTATATAGCACATAATGATGTGAGAATATTTTCTGCATCTTTGCTATAAAGTTACCTCTGTTAAGGAGTGGTATTACAATGCATGCCTGAATGTCTTTTACTCCTCTCATGTGGCTGAATGCTGGTCAGGCCATTTAATGCTGGAAGGAAAAAAAAATCACAGAAAGTAAATTACTTCAATTAAAATTGTGCATTTAGGAAGAGAGAAAATAACAGTATTGTTACCTGAGAACTGTTTTTATTTGTATTTCTTCAGGAATATTAAACAATTTCTCTCCTTTACAACAATTGTAAAAAAGTTCCATAATTCTTACTATTTCAATGTAAAAATGGTACTGTTTTTTCCAAAAATTGCAGAGACTAATCTCTTCATTTGAATTGATTAAGTCATAACAATGACTCATTAGGCAATGTGCAACAGTATTACCCAATTTGTCCCTGATGCTGAGTTTGTAAATTTGCTGAGAATTATATGAGGGATAAAGGATAAATTTTGCCTAAACACAGTATGTATATAAACACCTTCCAAGAGATGCTGTATTGGGAGCCATCCGTTCTTAGTTTTCTGTATTTCTTTAGAGCAGGCATGATGCCTGTTTTTTGCCATGTGTTTTTCACAGGTTGTCCTAAAATGTTAGAAGTCCCTGGCTTCTACTGAAATCTAATCCCTGGGTTATTTTGAAACCCACACATTGTGTTCTGGATTATGAAACCAATACAGCAGATTCTAGAAAATGTTGAGAGAATGGTGGGCAGAGTGAAAAAGTCAAAACAGTCCTTCATAATGGACCTGTATGCCACTTCTGACAGAATTTGGAAATGCTGATGAAATACATGTAACAGATAACCTTAAATGTTAAGTCTATTTATTGTCTTTACTTTGTGAACTGATGAAATTAAGAGTTTACTGCAGAAATATGATTGATTAGATATGATTTCCTGTATCAGTGTTCTCAACTTAAAACCTAACAAAATGTATTCTTTTCCTCTTAGATCATCACAGATTCTTTTTTTTTATTTAAACAGAACAGATGGTAGGAGCAATTTTGAGATGAAGAATTGCCATCTCGAAATAATCTAAAGGTTAATATTCTTATTATGAAGAATCTATGAGAATTAGAGGAATGACAGCATATTGAAATGTGAAGCATTTTGTTCTCAGGTGTTTTTGTATTATGCTGAATTCTAAGAATTTAAAATGATAATAGAATGAATGCATACTTCTGAAATCTCAATGCATTGACTTAAATTAATTTGAGGTTTCTTAAAAACAAATTGTTGTCTTTTCTTCCATTTTAGGGATATAATGAACAACAAGGTGTTTTATCAGCATCCTAATTTAATGAGAGTCTTGGGCATGCATGAGACTGTTATGGATGTGATGGTAAATGTGCTTGGAGGAGATAAATCTCAGGTAATTTCACTACAATTTGGCATGTGTTTTGCATTTTGAAGCTCTCAAAATATATATTGGGATGTTTAAGAAGTGAACAAAAATATATCCTGTGTAAGCTAGACTTTCCTTGTCCAAATTAAAATTTCATTAATGACAAAAGTAGAATATTTTTTATGGTACTAGGGGGAGAAGCCCAGTAGTCTAGGACATGATTTTTAAAGCCTGAGATGTTATAGGTGTTTCATTTCTCTTTTAATAGGATTGTAAAATGTTTTGTTCTTAAATTATATATATCCTTTAACTGCATTTATTGGAGGTGTAGTTCTGCTAGGAAAATTTATCTCTTCATCTTAGATGAAGTGTTACTAGCAATACATTGTAATAAGAGACTAACAAGAGTTTAAATTTTAATGCTCAAATTCCTGTACTTGAATTGAGCAAAAATTTTCTTGCAGTGTTGTATTCTCCCTTTCCTTAGTGTCATGCTTGAATATGTATGTGTTATTTTAAAGGCAGAGTGGCATAAATTTTGAGAAGCCTAACTCAAAATTTTCACTCCTGAAGAAAGTGAGAAGTGAAGCGCGTATATTTTCTTTCCTCCCTTTGCTCGTGCCTGACGTTTTTATCCTGTTGCCTCCATCCTAAAAAGAGGGGTCTCCTCTGATCCCAGTATTGCTTATAGAGTTTCCTTTTGCCTGGCCCCTCATTCTTCTTATGTATTTGGAACAATTTTCAGCCCAACATACTACCTTTTTCTTATCTTTTCTCTGTCTTTCAATTTTTCGTAACTTGATTGTCTTCTATGTGCAGCTGCACCACTCTTTCTCTGCCTCTTTGGTCATGTAGCTCATATAATTCTCTTAAATCCTTATGCATTGAATCTGCCTATACCATTGTAGTTTTACCAAGTATTCACATACCAGTTTTAGTTTTTCTATTGCATTTCAAGGCAAGTTACAATCAATTGTAAAATGATTATTACTTGGAAAATTTATGGGTATTACAACACCCTGGTTTTGTTACAACTTGTGCATAGAGCCAAAGGTGATAAAAAACCCCTGCAACCCCAAACCACGACAATCCCACAATGCCTTCTAATTCTATTAAAAATGTTTTCGTAGAAAATTTTAATAACACAGATCTACAAAAATGCGTTACAGAAATTACCATGATATCCTTCAAAAGAAATGCTGACTTAGGAAACTGCTAAGTAACCTGGTGTTGAGCCATTAAATGTGTCTGGCCACTCAAAATAACCTATTTTATGTCTCTGTCTTTATGAATTGCATGTAGACAGTAGGTACCTCGTGAACATTTCTTTCTGTTCAGTGTTGGAACTTCAAGAGATAGAATGAGCAATCATGAAATGTAGTCTCTGGTTTAGGGACTGGGCATTTTCCTAGGTTGTGGCAGCAGATTTTTTTAAGCTAGATCTCCAGCTTCTTGGAATAAATGGTTTAATCATGAGGCTGTATTGAGACATGTATTGTCTCTGAAGGAATGGTGGGAAGGTAAAAACTTGTCAGTTCAAACTGGTATGTCTCCTATAGTCCTCTGCAAAATGATTTTTCAACACTTTAATGGCCTAATGAAGGTGAAAGTTAAAAGGAAACGTGGGTCCTTTCTTAAGTTAGAACCAAAGCAACTGTCAGTGGCTTATCACCTTGGCAACTTCACTATACTTTCCTTGTTAGGAGTGCAGGAAGAAGAACTGGAACAGATTGGTAATTAACATATTTCACTGCTTTGTCAACTTTCTTCTTCAGCAGATCGCTTTTCCTAAGATGGTGGCAAGCTGTTGCCGATTCCTGTGCTACTTCTGTCGCATTAGCCGTCAGAACCAAAAGGCCATGTTTGAGCATCTCAGCTACTTACTGGAAAACAGCAGTGTTGGACTGGGTACGCCATGTAGCTGCAACACCTAAGAGCAAGAGTAGGAGCAGCTGTGATATCACAAGACTAGTGTCTAATTTGTTTAGAAAGCTGAAACATGCTTAAACCACCTTGTGGTTTCACCTGTAATTCTTTTTTTTTTTTCCACTTTTGTTTCATGCTTATGAGTCTATGAATTGTATTAGAAACAGAATAGTGTGAATCTGTGTTTTTAAACACCTTTAAAAATTAGTATTAAACATAAAGTTTGACACTTTTTCCATTCAAAATAGTTGTGGTTTTTAATCTAAGATTAAATTGACTTTTTATGGTGCTTGCCTGTTTCATCTGGTTTAATTTTCCTTGCCTCTACAGTTTAGGCTACTGCAGTAAATTTCATATTTTTTCTTTTGAACACTGAATATATGTTTTATAATGCATGTGCATTAGATTTTTTAACACGAGGGAAATTTGATTGGCTGATAGACGTCTATAATAATAAGATATGTCAAGGCAAGATAGCATGTGATTTCACAGTGATTTAGCTGTTTATGCCTGCATTTGGCCATAATAAACACAGAAAATTGGAAAAGACTAAAGAAAGAAAACAGGTAACTGAAGATTGAAATGTCTCTTTTTGCTAAACATAGGCATGTTTTAAAATATTGAATTGTTAAGGCTGTGCAGAATTACATAGTTAACATGTTGCTCTCCTAAGGAAATAGTATTCCTCTGATTTGCTGTATTGTTAATACTGATTTTTTTCATCTGCATTTAAAACCACTGTGGTTGAGTATGCTTACACATATGGATGTGAAGTCAGAAAAAAATTTCAGCATTTTCACATTATTGAAAACAGTTGACTGTGCTCTTGAAAGAGCTGCCCTAAAATGTACTAGGAATAGATTTATGTTCTAGATTCCAGCGTGATTGCTGCCCTCTGCCGCATAAATGTGATTACTGCAAACTTCTTTTAATTAACTTTCTTCTGCAGCATTTCCTTCAATGAGAGGTTCGACACCACTCGATGTGGCAGCAGCCTCTGTAATGGACAACAATGAGCTTGCACTCGCATTGGAGGAGCCAGATCTTGATAAGGTAGGTAGCCACTCTGTCCTGTTTACCTATTTATTAAATGGTGTACTTATGCTAGAAGGGTTTAAAAGGGCAAGTTTGGTCATAGTAGTTTTTGGATATGATGTCCTCAGAAATACCCAATCTAGGTATGTGCTCTTTCAAGGTAAGGTTGACTAAACAGTATTTACCCTGATTTTGCTTTATGCTTATCAGTAATCTCAGCAAAAGAGATTTATTTCTACTTCTGCATCCTTTCACTATTGTTATCAGGTAGAAAGGATGACAAGAAAGAAAGACATGAAACAGGAATATCAAGAAGTGTTGTTTGGGGAAGAAATAATTGAGAATTAAGAGGAGAATGGTAAAAAAGGACACAGATCTTTTGGCTTAAATCGTAGAGCTTTGTGTGGATGGAAGTTAGAGCTAAGACAATGGAAAGGCAGGTATTTGAAGATGAAAGGTGCAACAGGATTTTAAGGGTAGTTGCAGTGGGAAACTGAATCCAGAATTCAAGTCATTGGCAATGATTAGGAATAAACGGCAATGCGAGGAGAGGTAGGATGAACTGGAAAATGTGGTAAAATGTTGTAAAAATGGCATGAAAGTTATTTGTATATCACAGGAGGAAAGTAGATTAAGAGAGGGAAGTGCACAGTCAGAAGAGGAGGAAAGCAGGGAAAGGAAGTTATATGTGCTAGCAGAGCATTGGGGTACAGAAAACAGAAGGCAGGGTTTAATATAAATGGAGGGAACAGGCGGACACCTAAATGACAGCTCAGCACAGGGAAAATCTCTGTGCAGCATGAAAGGATCCTGTGATGGCAGTGGAACCGGTTGTGGGACTGTTTCTAATCCGTATATGGTGTGGCAGAGGAAAAGTTGTGAAATTGAAATAAATGGGTATATTACAGCAATAGCTTGGGGAAGACAGGAATATGAGTGGAAATGGTGTGAGACAGAACAGCAATGTACTTACTAGGCAATATACTGCTGAGAAGAATTTGCAATTCTCTATCGCCTGCAAAATTGCTGAGTGCACTCTGCCCTGTCATTAATAAAAAATTGAATGGTATTTATATCAATCCTTGGGATACAACACCAGTGACTGGAACACTGCCAGTGACTGTCTTATATTTTCGTGGAAACTACTGTAGAGCAAGTTACTTAAACTAAATTTCACTGTTGGCCATGTTTCTCATTTACTGATTGCTTACCTTGAAATACTTGGCACTTTGCTTACTGAAATACTTGGCACTGTACAAATGCTGAATATTCAAACATTAACAGGTATCAGCTGTAACATAAGCACTATTTTATGCTGAAAATATCAGGCTGTATGTGCCTCAGATTTGGGCTTCTCAAATTCATTAGTCGTTTTAGCTGTAAGAATCATAGTATATTGGATGCAATGTATTACCTTTAGTGAGTCACTAACTTTAGTGCAGTATGTGGAAGTTACTCAGGAAAAAAATCTATATACTAAATAACTAGAAAAAACTAATAATGTCTGGATATTAGTTGATGGATGTGACAGACATCTGTTCACAGAATGATGCAGCATTTCTTTGTGACTAAAGCTGATACCATAAAAACTGTGTGCAAAGCAAATAAATTAAATGTAGACAACTTAACTTTTGAACTTCTACCATTGCAAATTTAGACTCTTTTTACTGCAAATGTGTGACTGTATAGAAGGTAGAGGATTGCACAAGAAATGTATCCCATGGCTTGATGACATACTGTAGTAAACGGAATAGATTAAAACTATACGGCTTGGTGGTAACATTGAAAAACCTTAAAAGAGAAGAAAAAGATATTTATTCTACTGGTTTTCTCACATTTTATATGACCTGCATTTCTAGACTCCTACAAGTGTATATTTACTTATATCTTCTGAATGAATGCTTGAAAACTATCAAGTCCTGTTAGGAATTACATACTTTTTCCACAGAGTGCTCTGAGTAACTTCCTTACTGCATACTGCACTAAGCAAATTTTTCTCATCAGCCCATTTTTCCACTATTGCAGCCTTTTGGAGGCAATTTGTATACTACATCAGCAGACATATAATTTTTCTTCCTAAATTCTTAACTTTTTCTCTCTTAGGCCACTGGATCATAAGGCACAAAGTATAATCTCTTCATGTATCTCCCTTTTGCCATCCATTTTTGGCTGCCTACCATTTTAAGAAATTATAGTTCGTGTCTTTTTTTACCGTCATGGAAGATTCTTCATGTTCATTACCTATTTTAAGTGCTATAACCATGCTCATATTGTCCTTTGCACAGATATGATTTTTTATTTAATTTCAAATACACAGTTATCTGCAAATTCTGTTTAGATGAATGAGGAAATTATTCTTCTGAAATTTTATTTCTGAAATTCAGTTTACTATCATTAAAGAAATTGGTCATAATTTCTTAGATTTCCCTTAGTTAAAGACACTCCTCGTGATAAGAAACGTTGTGTTAGAAATTTCTGTATTATCAAAATTTTTTAATCTTTCTGGGTTCAGACTCTTAAAACTGTTCATTGATATTTATCAGTCTTCTGAAAAATATAATGGTTTCATATCCATTAAAATTAGAATTACAGTATATAAGCTTTTGATGCAATGTTATTTTGCTGTTGTAGCAAATGAACCACACGTGGTTATTGATGTGAGTTTTAACGTTGTTCGATAGTATTTTTGTTGTTGTGTATGTATTGTCAAAAAGATCTGGATTCTACATTATTTTATTCTACTTTTCCCATTCCACATTTGTTCATGTTGTTGTATTTTTATGTCATCGTATAGTTGGGTAACTTCAGAAATAAAGAGTGCTAGCCTTTTTTCATTAAAAAAAACCCTATGACTGATAAAATAATGAGCTATGTTGTTCTATTCTTAGGTGAAATGCCCAGTATAAAAAACCTTGTGATTGAAAAAAAAATTACTATGCTCATTCTGGTTTATAGCTATTTTTAGAAATTTATTTCTAAGCATATGAATAAATGATTGCTTCTGTGTTGCAGGTTGTTACCTACCTGGCGGGTTGTGGCCTGCAGAGTTGTCCAGTATTGCTGGCTAAAGGATATCCAGACATTGGATGGAACCCAATAGAGGGTGAACGTTACCTGTCATTCTTACGATTTGCAGTTTTTGCTAACAGTAAGTCTAATTTCTTGGCATCCAAATATCATCAAAAGGTTTGCTTTAAATTGATTTCCTAACCACAAAGATATGTTAAATCTGAAGAGAGGTTAATGAATACTCTTCTCATTACAAACACGAGACTATTGCTGTATGCTTATTACTGTAATCTTTTTTCAATCTTCATAGTTATATTTTTTTTCTTAACTTTTTTTGCAAATCTCATGACTGAGTAGATTAACCTGTAGCCATGGCAGCAAATCATGTTAGGAGTGCCTTGGCACAGGAAGACCAGGAATGCGGGTTTACAAAACCTCCCTACATCACTATGTTCCTGCCACTGCTCAGGGAGAAGAGTCTTTCCTGTGCACTAGCATGGGGTCCCTCCCATGGGAGACAGTCCTCCACAAACTTCTCCAACATGAGTCCATTCCACAGGAAAAAATTCTCCACAAACTGCTGCAATGTGGGGCACTTTTCCATGGGCTGCAGTCCTTCCAGGACAGGCTGCTCCAGTGTGAGCTCCCCACAGTCCGACCAGAAAACCTGCTTCAGTGTGGGCTCCACTCTCCACAGGTCTTCAGGTCCCTGCCAGGAGCCGGTTCCAGCACAGGCCTCCCATGGGTTCACAGCCTCTTCTCAGGCATCCCCCTCCTCCAGTGTGGGTCTCCTCCACCGGCTGCAGGTGGATCTCTGCTGCATCATGGACCTCCATTGGCTGCAGGGGCACAGCTGCCTCACCGTAGTCTTCACCACACACTGCAGGGGAATCACAGTTCCAGTGCCTTAGGATAAGGATTTGTTTTATATTTCATAACAATTAGGAGAAAATGAGGTTTTCTTCTGACTTAAGAATACCCTTCAGGGGAAAATACATGTAGTGCTTTTTGGTCCTCAGGTGAAAGTGTTGAGGAAAATGCAAGTGTTGTTGTCAAGCTCCTTATTCGACGGCCAGAGTGCTTTGGGCCAGACCTTAGGGGAGAAGGAGGAAATGGTTTGCTGGCTGCTATGCAAGAAGCTATCAGGATCTCAGAGAATCCTAGTCGTGACCTTCCTTCCCAGGCATATAAAAGAGAAGGGTAAGTAAATTTGAATGCTTGTTTGGCAAATGAGTATTTACTAGCTGGTTCAATCATGCTTGCACTATGTGGATAACAGACCCTGTTGTGTAAGGCATTATACAAACAGAGAGAATTAGAGATTCACATCCACAAGCAGCTGTCATATGGTATTCAGAAAGCATTAGCTAGACAAAAGTGGAATAAGAGTTACAGAGAGAGAAAGCCTGAAGGACAAAACAAATGAGAAGACTGCTGCAGAATGAAGCTAAAGTTAAGGTAAAGTAAAAGAGGAAGGTAGAAGGTTCATGTGAAGTCAGCTATTACTGTTAGACTGCATGCTTACCCTAGGGATGAAAACCCTTCAGTCCGGAGCCAAAGGGATGAGTATTTCTGATGAATAGTCACTGGATCGTGTCTCTAGCTCCAGAGTAGAGCTATAAGCTTAGATTAGCAAAAATGCTCACTGTTATTGTTTACTTTTTAGTGATGATGAGGAGGAGGAAGAGGAGACTGTGCACATGGGAAATGCAATCATGTCATTTTACTCAGCTCTCATAGATTTACTTGGACGCTGTGCACCAGAAATGCATGTAAGTTCATTTTACCACTTGCTCAGAAAATGTAGGAGATTTGTAAACATAACTGTACATGTCTAACTAAACCTTTCTCTATTCAAAGGCTTCTTCCCTTCAGAAGGTAGACTTTATGGCTCTTGCTGTATCTAGGTAGATGTATTCCCTGCAAGCTGTTTATAAAGAACCATGGTCTTTTGCTTCCTTGATGCTTTTTGATTTATCTAAAATTTTGATAATTTTTACATGACTATGGGTACAAAGCAAATATGAACTACAAGTGTTGCACAATTAAGTGACCAGTATAATAACTTCTGAAATTGAAATAATAACTTTATTATTGTCTAGAAAGCCACAAAAAAATTTTTATAAGAATGTGATACAGAGCTGCTTTTTGTGTGCGTTGATGAAGTATAGTGCCCATATCATGTGAATACGTGGAAAAATATGTTAAATAACTGTTTCAACTGTAAAGCCTGTAACAGCAGGTTTTAATTAGACTGACTGTTTCTTGTTGGTGCTTAAAATTCTTTAGTAGCTTAAATCCAGCTGAAAATGCTCTATGTATCTCAATACAATAAGAGCAAGAAGATGGCTTGCAGCCTCCCTGCTTACTATTACAAAAGCTATTAAGTTTATTAGCTATGTGTAGCCCTCTATTGCCAGAGACACTAGTTTCTTATTACAAAAATTACTGGTAGAGATTTTCAGACACAGGTCATGAATACCTGATTTCTGCTAGAATTTGAAAGGAATTGCTCACCTCATTGTTGTAAATGCCTTTTTAAGTTTTTACAGCATAGAAATAATAGAAAAATACATAGATACATCACACAGGTCTGCATCCATTTCTAGTGTGAAAAAGCAAGCTCAAAACCTGTCACCATGGGTTCTTTAGGTAACATGAACATTTCATAAGTTTTGATTTCATCACCATATCTGGTTGGTTTAGGAATCTTTTCAATGCGGAGTTTTTTGTACTATTGGGAATTTATAATGTTGTGAAATCATTGATATAAAAATAAGAACAGAAACAGAAGTAGTAACAGCTGAATTTGGCAACTTCATTCATTTTCGGATAAGTTGAATTTCCGTGCATTTTCTTTCAGTGTTTGAAAAAACCATATTAATGGAAATATTTTGAGGAGAATTTTCTTATGTCCCTCAGTACTAAATTTCTTAATTGATAAATTTTTCTAACAGTTGATTCAAAGTGGAAAAGGGGAAGCTATTCGAATCAGGTCAATTCTTCGATCTTTAGTGCCAACAGAAGATTTGGTGGGCATTATAAGTATACCTCTAAAGCTGTCAACAGTTAACAAAGGTAATTTCAATACTTTTATTAGACCATTTATCTTTTTAAAAAGTCTTTTGCCACATTAGCCTTCAGATCTAAAATAGAGCAGTTTTGTTAGAGTTGCATGCAAGCAGACAACTGTTCTTCAAAATTTAATTAGATCTGCATCAATTAGAGCTGCTCCAGTAGCACAGATATTTGTTTCTGTGGAGCAGAGAATGTAAGAACATAAGAAATACTTTAAAGGATCGCACTAATGGGCCAGTACTTTGTCTCCAGCAGTGGCTCTAGAGATGCTGCCTCTTTAGGTAAAATATAAAACTTGGGCTCAGTCCCTTTGTATTTCCACATTATCCAGTCATTCATAGAATATTTTACCATTTATTTCTAAGCCTTCATTTAAGAGTGAAAGACAATTAAACTGCAAAATAATAGGGGTTTTGAAATAATAAAAACTTACTATTCTTTTTCAGCATAGAACAAAACTGAGCAAGAATATAATTTTCTTTGAGTATGTGATTTTACACATTAAATGTAATTATAATGTCTTTCATTGTCTTGGTGTTTTTTGTTTCATCAGTTATCTACTATTAAAAATTGCACTGTATATTTGTGTAGATGGCACAGTGAATGAGCCAGACATGTCTGCCAGTTTCTGTCCTGATCATAAAGCACCCATGGTACTCTTCTTGGATCGTGTCTATGGTATTAAGGACCAAAGCTTCCTCCTTCACCTATTGGAAGTTGGATTTTTACCAGATTTAAGAGCCTCCGCCTCTCTGGATACAGTACGTATTTCACTATTGAGTTTAGGTGCAGTGCCTGGATGTAGTGGCTCTTTAAGTGCAAAAAAATGGAATTTCAAGTCAAAACAGTTTTTTTAAAATGGCATTATAGGCTCACTACAAAAAAAATCAATATTAATTCACTTACTATTAATTTGTAGTGCATAAGCCTGATTATAAACATTCTGTAGCACCTTATAAAGCGTAAAATTAGTTTAAAATCATTTGATACAGGCTGTACAGTAATACATAAGTACATTAGGTATACTGCAAGAGGCCTAAGGATTGCTTTTATTTCATGTTTGTTTCCTATAATTACACTGAAAATCTGGGTGTATGAAGAAATTGAGGTGACAAGTGTTATTTAGTGCTTAGTGGGGTTTTTGAACCCGTTTAAAGACAGAAGCTGCATATTCTTTTCTGCTACTCTTGGTTCAGAGCACAGGGGCACAAGAGACAGGACATAAATGGATGGCTTAGATTTTCTCCAGTTTGAAAAGAAATGGCTTTGGTCCTCATATGAGTACTGGGAATATCATGTTAGCACCCAGCCTCTTAGGGAACTTAAGGACTGTCACATTATTATGTTCTAAAGCCTTCATATTTAGTAACCTTTACCTGGTGTGATACTAACAATCATTTACTACTTCATACAGGTTTCTCTAAGTACCACAGAGGCAGCTCTCGCACTGAATAGATATATTTGCTCAGCTGTGTTTCCGTTACTCAAAAGATGTGCTCCCCTCTTTTCTGGAACAGAGCATCATGCCTCTCTGGTTGACTCCACGCTTCACACAATATATAGGTTATCCAAGGGACGGTCCCTTACGAAAGCTCAAAGAGATGCTATTGAGGAATGCCTGCTTGCTATTTGCCAGTATGTATGACACCTGCGTACAAATTAATTTATTTTTTTCAGAATTTTTTTTTTGTTTCTTTGTGTTCACTGCAGATGTAAGACTATTTTATTTTTGCGTGAAATAAATGACCAGTGTTATCTCAGGAACTGAAATGTAGATTTTTCTGTTCACTTAGGAGGGTTCAGAAGTACACAACTTTCTGTGCTGTGTCTGTCTACAGGTAGATGAGGCATAGTGAGATTCCTTAAGCCCCCAGCATTGTTTTTTCAAAATA
Source organism: Edolisoma coerulescens (assembly GCA_013397115.1). Lineage (NCBI taxonomy): Eukaryota > Metazoa > Chordata > Aves > Passeriformes > Campephagidae > Edolisoma > Edolisoma coerulescens. The sequence goes on from VWZW01000415.1 coordinate 3,054,689, forward strand.
CTTTTAATGAGTGTTTTGTATTCTAATATGTAAATTGACTTCGAATTTTATTTCATTTACCCTGAATGAAATGAATTTTGTTAATAACATCTACTTTTTAAAATTACAGCCATTTACGTCCCTCTATGCTACAGCAGCTGCTGAGAAGGCTAGTTTTTGATGTGCCCCTGCTCAATGAATACTGCAAAATGCCTCTCAAGGTAAATACTTTACTTTCTGTACATGCATCTGCCATAAAACTTCAAAATAAACTGTTGTTGTCTTGTTTTTAAAAACAGAGTGGCAAGGATAAAGCAACGCAAAATTACTTCGGAATTGAAAATAATGTTATTGTTTTGTAAAGTCTTTCAAATGAAATGTAATATTTGCAAAATTTTTGAAGTCATGCCTAATGCAAGCAGTAAGTTGATTATGCGATTTTGTATAGTGAACTGTTGACTTTCCCATTGCTTCAGCAAAAGAGTATTTGAATGTATCAATTTAAATGTCAGTGTTATCTTGATATTTAGTCTTCTGCTATATGTTATTATAATAACTCTTGGTAGGATGCACAGTTCAGGAGTGAATTTTGTGTGAAATCTAAAAGACAGGATACAAGGAAGAAAATTCACCTTTTATTTTTGAGTAATCTGTAACTGAAGTCTTATCTATCCTCTTGTTCTGTAAATGAAGAATTACAATTGTTAGATGACAAATAAGTCTTATTTAGATCTATTCTGTCAGGTTTGTTTCACTTTTCTGTTGGGATAAAAGAGCCTGATCTTAGGTCTGTGTCTTTTTGTGAAAGAATTGAAATTCTATCATACTTTAAAGCAGAGTTGCCATATTCACAAACATACTCCGGAGCATCATTAATTTTTGACTAAAAGTGTGGTGTAGAGGGAGTATTTGTTCTGTTTTTTTAATTATTATTTTCCCTTCTTATAGAGAATTTCAGTAAAAACTAAAACATCAAGATTCTGGTCTGATACTAAAATTTTAAAATTTTCCATGGGATAGGCATTTTTAGTTCTACAGAAGAAACTGGTAGAAATTTGAAATTATGTGGAAAGTGCACCAATAATCATATATACTAGCTCTTTAACTTTATAGATTCCCTGTATGACAGTCCTTTCTGTCAGTTTTTCCAGAGGTGGGCAGTCACAGCCAAGAGGGTGAACTGCAGGTGTCTTTTGCAGTGTTTTGCATGATACTAAAGCCATCAACTACAAAGGACAGGAGTAAAATCAATTTGAATTTGTAAAACTTTTCATCAGAATCTATCATGTCTTGCCTTATACTCATTTCATTGTCTCTACTTTTATCCTGTGAGCTAGTCTGTACTGCAATGGTGACAATCCTGAAATTTTGCTACTCCCTGTAATCACGGAGAATCCCACAGCAGGAGCTGTAGATAATACAGGCTTTATACTGTCACAATAAGGGCTCTGCTGCTCTTCCAAAAAGAAAAAAAGAAAAAGAGACGATTATTATGAGCCATTGGAAATGAAGAGACAGACACAAATAATACTACTCCTGTAACTGTTTAATATAACAGTTTTTTATTTTGTTAAATACCAATGTTTCACGTGCATTTTTATTTCTTGAAAATCTAGCTTCTGACAAATCACTATGAGCAGTGCTGGAAATATTACTGTCTGCCTTCAGGAATGGGAAGCTATGGAATTGCAGCAGAAGAGGAATTACATTTAACTGAAAAACTTTTCTGGGGAATATTTGATTCCTTGTCTCATAAGGTAATGGCTGCAATTCACATTACATTGTGGGGTGGGTATAAGAGCATTACAATGATAATTTGCTGTACAAAGATCAGAAAGTTCCTATTTTAACAGTTGTTTCATCTAATAGGGGAGATAGAGCAATGAATGCTTTTAATGAACTGAAAAATTGAATACTGAATCTTGAAAGATTCTCTCCAAACTGATGAAATGTCAAATCTTTGCTTGATATACACATAAGCTTTACACTAGTTATGAGGATATATATATATGTACACACTGGTAATGTTTAGTTCTCACTGCACTAACACGTCAGTGTTGTCTGCTCTCCTATCTTGGCTCTACTAAACATTTTAAATTACTTCTTACTGACATAAAATTAATTTTAATAAATGTATGTATGTGCTTATCAAATTGTTGGTATATGCAGAATAAATTGTCTTCAAATATATATTTGTGTTTCTTTAGTTTTCTGGCTATTGCCCAGCTGAACAGATATGATGCAACATACTATGAAATAAACACTTTTCCATTTTTCTCTTACAAAGTGTGATATTGGGACTTTTTAACTTACTCAGTTTTTCTCTCAGTAAGAAAAAGGTGCATTTCTGATAGGAGAAATGTCTTAATGAGTAAACGCTTTTTGTGCTTGCTTGGGATCAAAATTTAGCCCAATAAAAAATCAGGTTTTGCTTTAGGATAATAAAAAATTATATTCATTGTGTCTCACTGAATTTATGTTCTCTTTCTAAACAACAGATTTAGATGATTGCTCCTCTAGGCATTCTGATTTATAATATGGAAATAAAAATGGTCTCTGTATTATTCTGATATGGCTCTTAAAGCTTTATTTGTGTTTTATTTTAGTAACATTTACCTCTCTCTTACGGCTTTCACAAGTGTGAAGAGTATCAGGAATGCCTGATGTAGTCAAATGTTTCCAGTTAGTTCATCTTAGATTTTCAGAGATAAATTAACATGATATGTTTGTGCCAGTACTGGTGGCTTTTTATGATAGCATTTTCATTTTTCTGTGAATGATTGTTAGCCCAGTGAAAGAAGAATTGAGTAAATCTGATATGCTGACCTACAGTATTCTCCACCATTCTTTTTCCTTCTAAGATATTTACAGGTTTGATGTTATTAAAAATAATGAAATGAATTTGCTACAGTAAATCTCAATTCCCTATAATGAGCATATTTTAAAATGAAATAGTGCAGGGTGAAAGAAAGACAAAATGACAATGGCTTCTGCACTTAAGAAGCTAATTCCCCAGGAATTAGTAATTTTAGAACTAAAGCAGTGTTTTACAGGTGATTATCCTCTATAACTAGGCAAACAAGCCTTGATCCTTCCTGTATAGGCCTTCATGGCCCAAGGAAAACTCGAGTTGAACTCATATTGCATATACCTACACAGTGTCAGCACACTCTTATATCAGTCTGAGTAGTCTTAAGAATATATCATGTTGATGTAATGGAAAATAGATGTCACGCAGCAATAATTTTCTCTATGTTTGAATTTTAAATGTGCCTTACTGTTTGTTTGCATCTTCTAATGTTTGTACATGGCTATGGCTGCTTGGATTTCACTAACATTTTGCATGTTTTTCTATTGGATTTTCCAACCAGTTCCTATCTCTCCTGCAGAAGTATGATCCAGAGCTCTTTCGAATGGCTTTGCCTTGTCTAAGTGCTATAGCTGGTGCCTTGCCCCCTGATTATTTAGATACACGAATTATGTCAACTTTGGAAAAGCAGACTTCAGTGGATCCAGAAGGAAATTTCGATCCCAAACCTGTCAGCACATCAAAGTGAGTCATATCATTCATAGTGATTTCCTTCCCTTAAATATTTTTATACTATTCCTTACTAAAATTCTTCTTTATCTTCTATAGGGAGAGTTGGCTGGTGACTGATTTGTTAGTGGTATTAGGACTTTCAGAAGTAGTACAGGATTTTTGCTTCCTTCTGCCAAATACTTCACTGCAACATGTCCTGTTTACCAGAGATAAATTCTTCTCAACCCTGAACAGATGTTAAATATTTCCATCTTATGTCTGCAGAGAAAATAGTAAATTCTATATTTATTATGTACCCTATTGCCTAATAGTTCAAATGTTTGGGATACATAAATTAGAAACTCTCATTGTTTAGAGTGTGCTTGTGACACTTTGTACAAGATCACAAAAATCTGGTGATTCAATTGGCCTGAAGCCAAATTTTTACAAAAATCTTAATTTAGACAATTGATCCGTAGAAACATGATATGGCAAAAAAGGCCGATCATGTAGGATGATTAAATAGAGATTTGGCCTTCCTAGCAATCTTGTGCTTTTAAAATACAGACTTTATATTCAAGAACTGAGGATCACTAGCTCAGTCTTGCTATTAAAGTCTAAGCCTTCCATCACTGTGCATTGTGAAACATGCATGTTAATATTATTCCGTATTAAGAATTAAAGACAAAATTACCTGTAGGTTATGGTGAAACAAGTTTTTGTTTCTTCATGATTTTCAGTTGTAAAAAGTGCGACTTTTATGTACATGAAGGTTCTCTGCAAATGCCATTATAGGTATGCCTTTTTTTGTGGCATTTCTTTTAAAGAAGAGGGAATTGCCGAGCCAAATGCCTTGCCTTCATTTGGAGGTGAAGCATTTTGATTAGTGCTATATTTTGCTGACATTTTTTTCATAAATCAGACTGCAGTAACTTATGATTGAATGACCATGGCCCTCTTTGCTTACAGCCTTGTACTTCCCGAGAAGCTGGAGTATATCGTCAGCAAGTATGCTGAACATTCCCACGACAAATGGGCCTTTGAAAAGGTAGGAGTTATTTTAAGACTGGCAACTGTCCAGGACTAGTAAATAATTCCTAGGGTGAATATTGAAATTGAAACTGGACAGTTTGACCATTAGGCCCTTGTTCAGAGTGTATGGATACTACACATTTATTTCGGGATATGTGGAAGAAACATCTTGCTTAGGAAAATGCATTGCAATTTGTCACTTTTTTGAAGAATTTATTACAACAAAGACCTGAGGGGACTGAAAAAGGGGTGTTTGGTTTGGGAGGCGGGTTTTGGTGGTTTTTTGGTTTTGTTTTGGTTTCGGTTTTTGTTGTTGGTTGGTTTTTTACTTTTTTTTTGGTTTTTGCTTTAATTTTTTTGAGTAAGAATATATAGCTGTTGGCATCACTTTGCCTGGTGATGGTGCTTCCTGACTGGGAGTCAGAGATCCAATTTTACTACAGCAGCTCCATGATCTAAGAAAGTACAGCCTAACGTAATTTTTTATTTCAGAAAAAGTAGTTGTAGCTTTTCTTTCTTCTCAGCTTTAAGAAGCCTATTATGTATTGAATTTCTCTATAATTTTCCAAATGCTCTGTCACTGTCGTGTTTCTGTTTCATTATTTCTACAGAGCTATAAGAGAAGACAATGAATTCTTAAATAATTTATTATAACTATTAATAACAAATGAATAGAAATTTTATGAAAGAGTTGTATAAAATAATTCTCTTGTTTAGAGGGCCTATGTATGCAAATTTGTAGAGAAAGGTACACATACATATGCATATGTAAATATACAGAGATTAATTTCAAACCATAAATTTCAGTTACTATTGTTCAAGGTAAAGGATTCATTACAGTTATGTTCTTCAGTTTGTGATCTGTTAATGTTCCATATTCTTCTCTGTGTTTCTGTCGTTAGCCTCCCAGAGAACTGAGACAAGCTTTTTTGCCTCAGACTGTCCTGTCTCAATGCATGAGTCCCCTTGAAAGGGGCCAATGTAAGTTAGGCTCAGAACTGGTATTGTGAGACCTCCTACTCATAGGTGGCCTCCATTCTGTCTAAGGCATGTTCTGTTACTGCGTGTCCACAGATGGATGCCCTTCTTCTCCTGTGGCACTGAGCAGCTCTTGGAGTGGGTTTAGCAGTTTGGTATGACAAAGGAAACTGGCTAATTTGGTCTCACTCATCCATGTTGTTCTTATCTTATTTCAGTGGGTTTTTTAGTTATTTTTTTTCCTTTTCAGACTAATAGTGGATGGAAATATGGTGTTTCACCGGATGAAAATATGAAGACTCACCCATTAATAAGGCCTTTCAAAACTTTAGCTGAAAAGGTAATAGAGGAAATTTCAGCTGCATCAATAGGAAGTAGATTGATTTGTGTGCTTTTAAAAATCCATTTCAAATACATTCTGTTAAATGTCAGGCAGAGGCACAAACTAGAATTCTTACAGTTAAGAATACATGCATCTTTATGCTGAAGTGGGTTTTCAGTTAATCTTACAGGGTGTCTTGTATAATTTGCTTCCATTAGGCATAATGTTCATTGTTTCTTCATAGGCATGGACAAATTTGCATTCAAAAGTATCAGTAGCACAGTTTTTTCATGCTTCCATGGATGAGAAATGAGTGGCAGAAACTCCTGGGGTTTAATGAAAGTGTAATTTAACATATCTGAAGGCAATTTTGTCTTCCAGAAAGATGGTAGAAAAACGTAAAAAAATGCGTGGGAGATGATTCAGTTGAAAATGCGGAAAAACATTTAAAGTATTTTGAATTTCTTGACTAGGCACAAATGTCTTCTAGTTGTCAGAACAGTGAATGTCAATTTGAATTCTGTTACTTATTTTTGTAATGGTTCACTGGGAGACACAAGTCAATTACATTTGTCCCTCTTTACCACATTTTCCCTGTTCAGAAAATAGACATGACAAGAATCAAGAGGGATTAAAGGGGCTGAGTTTCCTAACATTTGTAAATTGCTTTGGAATCTTTGGAGAGGAGCCAAAGCATTGTTGGTTGCTATTTAAGCAATTCAAGGAGTGTTTTCTTAATTGTCTGAAATTAGAACTTTCAAACATAAAAATCAGGTCTATCCCTAAAAGTTGTCATTTTGAGCAACTGTCAGAAAAATTCTGGTTTATGCTACAACATGAAACACTTTTATTAAATTGATTTGAAAAGTCTTAATATGGCATGCTCAGAATTTTCTTTGCCACAGATTTTCAGAATTTCCCTGCCACTTTCACTTTTCAAAGGAGTCTTGGAATACAGGCTGTTGCCTATTTTTTTATTGGTAGCTGTGTTTATATGAAGAGGTGTATAGTTCAGTAACCTTCTGTATCTGTGAGTGGATATAAATACAGGAAGACTAAAAAAAGGCCTTGTGTGCTGCATTTGAAGGTACATACTTGATTCACTAATTTATAGCACTCATAGTACCGTCTTTTTTTTTATTATTTTGTGCTGGTGGAATTAATGAATAAGTTTCCAGATCCAATTTACATTATTTCTCCAGAGTTCGTTGCAGTGCTGTTAATTTCTAGCACATATCCCAGCAATAAATGCCACTAAGAATAATTTTTTAAAAAAAATTTTAAGTATTTCAAAGCTTTTCTCTCATGTAAAAAGAACTATATCTTGTGTTCTCATATAACATACAAATTTTCTTTAGTTTTGTAGTACGTGGCACTTAATAGAGAAGGACAGGATATTTCTACTGTACTTTTGCTACTTACTAAATACAGAGAAATTTTGCATTCTTTTCTTCAAAGGAAAAGGAAATTTATCGTTGGCCTGCCAGAGAATCATTGAAAACCATGTTGGCATTGGGATGGAGCCTAGAAAGAACCAAGGAGGGAGGAGAAGCAATAATACATCAGCGTGAAAATGAAAAGCTCCGTAGCACATCTCAATCTAGTCAGGTAAGGTAGGATGCCTTAAGTTTAGAAATCAAAAGGCCTGTTCATTAATTTAGTAATAAATTATAAACACTTATGTCAAATTTATGTACTTTTAGTGAAAAGAAACTTTTAATGGTAGAATTCTGAGATTGGAAGTCATGTCACTGTAATAAACACTATGCAACACTAAAGAGGGGATTCCAAAAAGCTTTTAAGACAATGGGGCTATAAGAGAGCATAGATATTAATTTTCTTAGAAGAACTGAAGAGCTTTTTAATATAGTCATTCAAAGAAAACACATAAAGAATTTAAAATCTTTTATTTTATAAGAAATAAAACTAGCAATTTTCTCTTTTTTGGTCAAACAGAAGAGCCTAACATGTGCTTTTGTTAAGACTATAATTATGACTGACAAATAAGATTGCACATTTGATGAATTTTTTTTAAACCTCCAGGAAAAATTTTCTGGTAATTATATATTACCTAGCATTTTGATGTGAGGATAGATTTTTTTTTTTCTGTTTGTAGATTTTTATAATCACATGTTGAGACTGCTGGTCAATTTGTCTTGGAGGAGGAAAGCTGTTTAAAGTTATGACAAGTGTTGGGGAATTGTTATTGTACCCCTTGAGGTGAATTGCACACATCTGTACATAAATATAGTGAGAGTTAATATGCAGTGCCTTGGGCTCAAGTCCTGGAAGGAGTGTGCAGAGGTGTGCCACAAGTTAACTCCTTATGTACGCTTGCACCAGCACCGATCCTGTGAGCATCAGTACCTGGCACCTTAAGCCTGTGTCGGGTTCCTTCCCCAGGACCAGTTTTTGCTTACCAAAATCAGCCCCTGAGCACTCCATTACAGGACAATACTTCATCGTTTCTTGTTTCTTCAGCCATCCTCTCTCCCTTATAGGAAATTCTTCTGTCTCTGGAATCTCTGCTTCCAGCCAGTTGAACTTGTTCTGAAGTTGAGCCTTCTTGCCCAAGAGGGTGCATGATAAAGACATGATTGAGTAGAGGGTTTCAGCACATACTTAACTTGAGTACACGTTTGAAATCACTGATTTATATGTAACCATTCACATTTAACAAGCACCTCTAACAGGTTCTTTGAACCGGAGCTTTCTCACTTAAACCAGTTGAAGACTGTGTTAATATATTACACTCATGCTTTTTCTTAGTCTGTAAATTCCTCAAGAAAATAATTTATCTTTTTGTTGTGGTGTCTCATCTTTAGCACAGGGTTCCTTCAGGCTGTTCCCACGCGGTTTTGTCATGTTTTGAAGGCACATCTTGTGCGTCTCATGATTGGTCTCCTCTCTTGGGCTAAAAGCTTTGTTCTTAGCAGCCTGCCACCAATTGTGAATAGAGAGATCCAAGTATCTGCAACGGCCTGCATACTTCTGCACCAGAAAACATACTCTCTCAATCATCTTGTGCCTTCAGTACATTGCAAAACAATAGACAAACACAGTTTCTATAAGTATGAAACTGGGAGTGGTGTTACTCTAATCAGGTCAATGACAGAGATGTTGTAGTTGAATATTTGGTTCTTTTATCTGAAATTATTTTATCTGAAAATATTTTTTCCCCCTGCAGGGAAATGGGTATAGCCCAACACCACTTGATCTCTCAAATGTGGCACTTTCTAGGGAGCTTCAGGTTAGTATTCGTAGTTTGCATATATTATGCTGAAAGGAATGAATGTAATTGGTTTTATTATTATTAAGTTGAATTTTGTTAGGTTTTATGAGCGTAATTGTGACTGTAGTTATGCTGTAGAAAGGTGCATGCTATTTACATACTGAAAGATGAAATGACAACTGTTCATTGGTGCTTCCTGAGTTCCCAGAAAAAAATTAAACATGAACTTAGGGAAGGGGCTGTCAACAGCATGTTACAATATGTGTATCCTGTGCTTGTGCTGACTTCAAAGAACAGCTGAATATAGAAATTCCACTTAACTATGATGTTTCTTTATCACAAGAGCGAAGACTTTACTCAAGACTGTAAATTATGTAGAATTACAGAATTTTTAATTGTCCCCTAACCTTGCATCTTGTTTTTTCTGATGGTAATGTAGGGAATGGTTGAGGTAATGGCAGAAAACTACCATAATATATGGGCCAAAAAGAAGAAACTGGAGTTGGAAAGCAAAGGTAAGCCACAATCCTGTAAACCACACCAAAAAAGACAAGGAGAATGAGGGAGAAGAAACAATCTGAAAGATGACAGTGTAAGACAGTCAAAAATGAATAGTTCCTTTTGTACATGAAGCAGAATAAATCTTACAGTAGAAAAACTTACAGTTCTTTCAACTTACTAAAGGTGGAGGTAGTCATCCTTTATTGGTACCTTATGACACATTGACAGCCAAGGAGAAATCACGGGACCGTGAAAAGGCACAAGAGCTGTTTAAATTCCTTCAAGTCAATGGTATAATCATATCTCGGTAAGTTGCACATTTTTTCAGATGCTTGCTTGCATTCAGTGCACAAACGAGCATGTTAATCTTATCTCACTGCAGACTGGCAGTTATTAACATAATTACCACTTGGCATATCTTCTATGAATCAGAGTTATTTTTATGTTCAGAAAGACTCTTCTAAAACAGCATATTCAGGCAACATTTTTAATAAGTGTGTGATCATAGTAAATACAAAATGCAACAGTAGTGTAATTAAAAAAGAAAATAATTTATAATGTCTTAATTAGCAGCCAGCAGTGTCAGTAAGGATCATGGGAAAATTAATTTGAGGTCTGATACTGAAACATATCTATGGAAAACTGCTTTTTAATCCAGTTTTTGAAAAAAAAAATTGAGTTCTGTGAAGTAATAAGACTAAGTGGCTATTTTCTATTTTGTGTGCATTAACTTCTACTCTAGCAAAAGCATAGACTTCCTTAGTTTTACTGTGACTTGAATGCTGTGTCTCAAAGTAAGCTGGCCTGTGAGGACTTCTTACTGTAGTATGTGGCTTTATATGATGGAATTGTAAATTACTATACTCTAACTCTCCTCTTTTACTGTATGTGAAACACCTGAGCACATAGGAAACCTCAATTTTCTAGCATTCAACATTTTTGTGAACTAAATTTTATTAATGAACAAATTTTTCTGTACATGCATCAAATCAGATCTTACCTGTTTTTATTAATTTCTACTTTTCAAGTCTGTGTCCCTATTGAAAGCGTACCCAGAAATTTATAAAAATCAATTTTTAGGATCTGCAAAAGGTAACTTTGTTGGCTTCAACAATTAAAAACATTTCTAAGAGATGAGAAGAAAGTTCTAAGTATACATTTCTGTATTACTATAGAGAAAAATTCCCTCCTGACATATATGTAGGCTCTCAGCCTGAACCCGAAATGTAGGTATGTCACCAAATATATTTATAACCTCCATAGTTGCTTTAGAGCCATTGAATAAGAAAAGCTGGTTTACTTAGTGCAAATGAATGATCTTCTGAAACCAATAAAATTGCTCAAATTTTGAAGCTGTGTGTGTTTGGGTTAGGAAATCAGTATTTCAGTGTTAACACATGGGACAAGTCAGCTTGAAAAAGCATGTTCAAATGCTTTATTGCCATGGGCAGAGAGTTAGCAGTGATTGTATAAGGATGAATCAAGATTATCCTCTTTTCAGTGTTTTCTTCAGACGAATATGTGCATATATATATATAGATAAAATCATTTGAAGTACTCATTGCAATTATCACATTTCAAGATGTCATTCTTGAAAATATTGGACTAATCATTAAAACATAGGAATTGTTTATAATTGGAAACATATAGGCGGAACAGCATGTGTACTTTACATATACCATCTGCCTCTGGTTTTGGGTTTTTTGCTCTTTGTTGAGAACATTTTTGAAACACTTTGTGTGTTTATGACATACAGATAAATCTCTCAGGCCTCACTCAAGTACATATTAGAAACAATATGGTATTTTGTTAAGCATCTTTAAATCTCTGCAAGGTCTTTGGATATTGTTTTTTTTACTTCACGGTCCTACCAACATCTTTCAATATTTAGGAATGTATGTGTAATCTTTTAGGAGCCATGACTTCTTATAAACTCAAAAAGAGAATATTTACCGTGACCTCACTGAGTATACAGATAAATTCTTAGTCTCCTTTGTGAGAGGGAAGCAGCAGAAGATGCCTTTCAAGCATACCTAGCTGTTAATTCATACTAAATAATTTGATTGCACAGGTGATAAATTAGTAGGGGGTCATCAAAGTATATAAACTAGAACTCTTAAAATAGAACTTTTAATAATTTTCTTCCAAATTAAACTATAAGATGGGAGGTTAGAGTCCTACTAAGTTTGTGTTTAAAATGGAATTGGAACGTCTTCCTTGGTTCTCTGGCTGTGTTCCCCCAGACTATAACCGTTCCTTTCGCCTTAACTGTGTCCTGACATGGTCAAGAACATATATTTTATTATTCGATTTTTTTGTTGTTAAAATTTCTGCTGCATCAACCTTCTCCCAGAATTACTTTTTTTTTGCTTGGATTTCACTCATAGCTGTTTTTAAACTGCTAGTCTAATCTTCCATTTTTTCTCCCTGATTTATTCCCATACCAGTGGTAAGGGCTCTCAGTACAAATGATCATTTTCTTATACCACAGCAGTGAATTGAACAGCTTCCCCTTTTTCTTGTTCCTTTCTTGCTTTTGCCTCAGTGCCACAAACTACCAGTTCCTTCCTTCTTCCATACTTCTGACACACTGTTCAGCTCCTCTGTAGTCTCTGCATGTCCTTTGGCCAGGTTATTTTCTCTAACTGATAAGGGCTGAGTCTTCCTATCTGCTACTATTTGAAGAGACTATAGAAGCAGATGAAGTAGCCATTATGGTTAACCAGAGGTTTTCCTTAATGTCAGTCAGTTACTTCCTCACTTAATAAAGCAGTTAGGTGTCCTGGCTGTAACCCATCATCTGTCAATGGAAAATCTCAAGCCGAGTTTAGTCCTTTTAATATTGGAATAAAGAGACTATGAAGAAGTTGCAAACTAAACAAATGTATAAGAGAACCTCAAGGAAATGAAAATGAAAGAATTAATGACTTGTGAAAGCAACTAAGTTTGAAAACAGAATAAATTTTAAAATGCATAGAATCAAGTGACTTCAAAAGAATAATGAAAAAAAAAAAATCCCTGTTCTTGTCCTGGATGCCAAGACAGAAAAAAAATCATTTGCAGTTTTGTGGAATGAACCCTTAGCAATGAATTGGAGAGTTTGCCTACCCTTCAGAGGAGCTTTGATGGTCTGGAGAAATGGGCTGACAGAAATCTTATAAGGTTGATCAAAGGTAAATGTGAAGTCCTATACCTCAGATGGAATAATCCCAGGAACAGGGGAGCTGAACCTGACAGCATATGTGCGGAAAAGCTCTTTGAATTGTGCAAGTTGACCATGAATCCGGAATGCATCCTTGTGATGACGAAAGCTGACTATGTACTAGGCTTTATCAGTGAGTGTGTTCTGCAGGTTGATGGATCAAGAGATTCTATCGGGAGTATGTTGTCCCATTTTTGGTTCTGCAGTGCTAAGGAAGACATTGAGAGCAAAGTTGCTCAAGTGGGAGGCCACTGAGATGCCCTGTGGATGGGTGTCAATGTCATGCCAGGAGAGGCTCTGAGGCGTGGTTGGATTTTTTTCAGTTTTAAAACAGAAGGCTACAATAGGATTTACCACTGTCTTCAACTACTTCCTGCAAGGTTATGAAGAAAATGAGGTCAAACGCTAACTCCTCAAAAGCAATAAGTTTTTACAAGGAAATTCCAGTTAGATATATGAAAATATTTTACCATTATGTTTTCATGGTAAGGGTGGCCAAATACTATAGGGTCTCCAGAGTAATTTTGAGCTTTCGATCCTTGAACCTACTCAGTACCTTATCATACAAGGTTCTGAGCAACCTGGTTTTTTGGCTTCGCTTTGAGATGGGACTTGGATCAGATGACTTTCAGAGGTTCCTTCCAATCTTAATTTTTGTGTGATTCCTGAGAATTTTAGAATTTCAGTCAGGTAGGTTTCATTTGTACTTAAAATCAAATCCAGTATTTTAAATCTAAGCCCAGACAACCACATTTATTTTTATTCCTCTTTAATATCATGTATGTACCAGCCATGATTTAGGTCATGAATTTGTCTTCAAGAATAAATAATACATGCGTCTTTAGAAAATATTGTATATTGTTGAAATCTTTCAGATACTTGAGTAATATAATAGTTTGTTACTTACATTTAAGTTTTCATTTAGTAGCTGAAGTCATTTTGGCTTCTTTCCTTCATAAAATTAAAGGCCAAAATGAAGTTTAACAGTGATTAATCAAATGAAGGGTAGTACTTAGGGTGATTTTATAAAGATGCAACTGCTGACTTGCCAAACACTTGGCACTTAAATGTGCCAGCAGTAGATATTGAGTGACCAATGCATTACTTTGTTAGATTCAGATGCACCATGGCTTTTTTTGTGCAGAAAGATAGCACTCTAAAGTTCTAATCCTAAAATACATATATTTTGGATACTTTAATCATAAGCTATGATACCTCTTATTAAAGTCAGTTCATGTTTCTCTACTTCTTCCTAGGTAGTTGATAACTAAGAGTTACCATGCTCATTTTCTCCTTCTTATGAAAATTTACCGTAATAAAAAGATAAGGCATGAAATGCTTCATAGTACTGTCATCATTTGTACCGCTGCCATCATCAATGCTACTTCTCTTAATCCTTTTTAAAACAGAGGCCTGAACGACATGGAGTTGGATGCTTCATCCATGGAAAAGAGGTTTGCCTTTAAGTTTCTGAAGAAAATTTTAAAATATGTTGATTCTGCTCAAGAGTTTATTGCACATTTGGGTAAGTTGCAGATTTTATTTTAAAAATCAAATTGTTGATATTTTAGTATTTGGATTAATAGGTTTACATTTGTAGTGATCACTGTTTTTATTGCATTTAAGAAACTTAAATCATGTCTTTTAATTTGCAGATTAAATTATTGAACATTCATAACTAGCTAAACAGTTTCTGCTCTTTTATTTTTGTTTCAGTGAAACGAATTTTGCAAGTCTATCTGAAAGATCTATTGTGTTATTTATTATTAGAAAGCTTCTTATTTGTGTCTGCCTTTATTGTATCCTTGCAGAAGCTATTGTAACCAGTGGAAAAACTGAAAAATCTCCTCATGACCAAGAAATAAAATTCTTTGCTAAAGTGAGTGATTATTTCAAGTAATGTTCATATACATTCCACTACACAGAATATGTAAATTTGTAATATTAGACTTCTTTTCATATAATAGAAATAGATCTTCTCTGTTTTTTCATGATAACTAATCAAACTGTTATCAAATATTTTGAAATATCTTCAAAAATATTTCAGTATATTTGTTTGATTCAAATATTTCAAAATACTTTGATATATCTGTTTCTGTATGAGAAGGAACATAAAAATTAAAAGGCACCTTATTCGTTACATAATATTAAACACTCTAACTGAATATATAAATTTTATCTGATTTTTTTTTTGCTTCAAGATACCACTGAAGTGCATATCATCTAATTAGCAGGAAGAAATACTCCTATGCAGTATTAGATCCAAAACAGATGTCTCTGTGTAACTCTGTTTATTATTTATGCCATTTTGAATAAAATTGTAAGACTTCACATTTTAGTTTACATGAGTTTGTGTATGAAAATAAAGTACAATTTTTACAGAACTAAATTATTTTAATGAACTTTGACCAATCAGAGTATTACTGCTATGTTTACCATTGTGCTCTGTAAAAAATACATTTTGTATCTGTATTTCTTAGGTTCTTTTACCATTAGTTGATCAATACTTCACAAATCATTGCCTCTACTTCCTGTCTTCTCCATCAAAAACCCTCAGTAGCAGTGGATATGCATCAAATAAGGAAAAGGAAATGGTAGCAAGGTACGTCAAAAATTAAGATATCCACAGTAGGGTTTTATACAGATAACTAAAGGTGTCTTTTTATGTTAAAGAGAAAGAGATAGTTCAAAAGCTCACTTTCCTCAGCTGGAAAGTGAATATTTTATTCGAGATGAGAATGGTAGTGAGTGAATAAAATTCCTCATTTCAGAATTCTTTATTACATGTGTATATACATATATATATACACACACACACAGACACACACAATTAAAGAAGTAAGTATATGTCATAACTATTTATTTTATAATATACAATTATAGATGATAACATCGAAATACCAATAAACTATTCTGTGAGCAATGGAATTTCTTAGTTTCTGATGGGGTTCTGTTTCATTGTTGGTGGCAGTTTCTGGTTGAAGCTTTTTCCACTGTTGGTTCATTTAAATGGTCTCACATTTATTTAAATTTGCAGCTATCAAAAAAATGTTAAAAATACCATGAGGCAGCTTTTTAGGTGGAATTGTGGATTCTCTACAAAATTACTTCTTCCTCCACACAAGTATTACTGGAATTTAATAATTTTTGCATGTCTATACTGTTTGGATGGAATCAGCCATTTGATACAAAGTTATTGTAGAAAACTCTGTTAAAAACAATTGCCTTTTAAGTCATAACGTGCTGCCTATTTGAAAGTATGAATTTCTCTTTCCTGCAATTAAAATTTAAAAATAATATTAAAAAATATTTAATTGTGTTTTAACTATGACTTTAATTTACTAATTTGCCAGCTTTTTTCTTCCCCTTGGGGTGTGCTGCTGGTTATTTTCTTTTGGAAATTTTGTACCACAGTATTTCAAACTGTTTTACTCTCATGCTTTCTTAGTTTAGTTGTCAGTTTCTCAGATTTCTTTTACTTTCCTTCACTGCATTGACCAGAGTTAACTGCTTTTTCCAGTGGAAAGTAGATATAAAATTTGAAAATAAAGATTACTTATGTGTTATTACATAAGATCAAGCCTAGGACTCAATTTCCTAGATTCCGTTCTTCAGTTTATCTTTCAACACATTTTTGCATTTCTCTAAATTATTATCACCCTTTGCTTCCATCTTCTTTTTGGGTGGTAGTCCTTACGCAGCAGTTGTGAGTAAGAGTGGTAAGTCCCCAAAATTCTGCTTTACTCAGCTCTCAGATATATACAAATGTGTAAGATAGTCCTCCAGGAGATGGGCAAGTCAGCTCAGGTTCAGGAGGATGGAAGTGTCACTTAATTTCACTTCAGTTTCATGCTTCCCCTCTGAATACTCCTGTTACTTCCATAAAGTCAGTCATGTCAGCTTAATGAAGGTATAAGGATGCCTTCTATGGCTGTACAAAGTGGCTTTACAAAGGCACATGAAGAAGTTAGATGTCTAGAACACATATCTACCAGTATAACTGCAGAAATATAATTCTTTCTGCATCCTTCATTGAGAGAAGTGACTATCTGCCATTTTTATCTTATAGGAAGTATAGTATCTCCTTATCATTGTGAAGATAACAGTAAAAATCTGTGGTTAGTGTGAGACCATACCAAGTCCTAAGGTATATGCTTCATTTTCTGAATTCTGTTTGTAAAGTATGGCCCAAATGATATGCAATTCTAGCTGTCTTTGTTAAAGTAACCCCTTTAATCTTTAGGGATTTGGTGCTATATTATCTTATTTATCCTACTATTTTGACAGGTAGGTTAGATATGCAATTTTCTGATATACTTGCTAGAAGATCTTCTAGCCTGTATTATATTTAGGATTCACATTATCATCACCAGAGGGTAAACACAGATTTATTTATTTACAAAGGATATCCTTGCAAATTATTTTAAATAGTATGAAGGTTTTTAACATTCATTTCCTGCAGAATGCCAAGACACTAAAATGTTTCTCTTTTTTTTTTTTTTTGTTCTCACAAAAAAAATTTTCTTATTCAGAAATAATAGCCATAAAGAACAACTGAGCCATACAGTATGCAATTGCTGAAAACCACTGTCAAAGGAAAGTTTTAGATTTCAAGACACCTCTGAAGTGGTGAAGTATAGAAAATGAGAGATCTCAGCAGCTTCAAAATGTTACTCTGCTTAATGCAGTTGACTGTTATCATCATGTATCACTCAAAGTATGCTTTCCAGGAACTGTGTTGTGCTTTCTTTGTCATATTCCTACTATTCTTTACCTCACATTCCAAATAAATCTTTCATCTTTGTCTTATCTTGTTTTGCTCTCTCTGTTCTTCTCTGCTTTAGCCTGTTCTGCAAACTAGCTGCTCTTGTTAGACATAGGATCTCACTTTTTGGTAAGTTGTTAAGAAACGGCTTGGTAAAAACTCAAAGAATGCATGACCATTTCTATCTTACCTGAAGATTTTCACAACTATAGGCAAAATTCTATTAAATGCTCCATAAGCTCCTAGTGAAATTAGTGAGGGCATTGAATGTGGCTCTGAAGCCAACACTTAATAGAATGTGTGAAGTGTTGAAGCAGGAAGAAATAGCGCATTCTAGTATCTCCAGACTCATTGAAAAAATCAGTTCTTTGCAGTTACTTTTAGCTTTTCGAAAGTAATCTTGTGCTAATTATTTTGATTTCTGTGATCCAATTGTTGAATCCAATAGACTAATTTCCCAATAGATAAAGGGGATGTAGGTAAAAAGAATACACCTCCTACAAAGGTATTGGTTAAAAAAATGTAGGAAAAGTATAAGTACTACCAGATACAGAGTTCAGAATGTTGCAAGGTTAGGTGGTGAAAATGTGCCCTAAGTAGACATTAGTTATTCCGTTTAGTTCTTATATGGAAATTGACTTAAAAAATTGAAAGTTAGTCCCAGAACCAGACTTAACTCCCTCCCCAGTGACCTAAGGTGGGAGATTTATTTAATGTCTTGTTTAAACGGTGCATCTCCATTAATGACATTTTGGATCATGAGATGATGCTATGTTTTCTGTGCTATTGTGCTCTCACAGTATCTCCTTCTAACCAGGTAGTGATTCTGCTACAATGGTGAACTGCCTGCACATCTTAGCTCAGTCTCTTGACACACGGTAAGTTTGCAACTTTTGTACTAAAACTGCAAACTACTAAGGTTTCACAGAGCTTTTCAGAAGCAGTTGGATTGTTTCTGTATTTTTGTATTCTTTATTTGTAATCAATGATCTTAACGGCATCAACAAATCTGATATTGCCCTCCATATTAGCAGATTTCGTCTAAAGTGTTTCATCTACATATTTCTGCTCAGTGTGTGTCATTCAAACACTGAAAACACTTGTCCTTTCAAAGGATATTTGAAGATTTTATGGGGAGATATAAATGACACAGTCACTGGAACTGAAAGTAGTGATACCTGTAGATATTAAGAAATTTTAGTGCATAGTGGAAAATTTGTCATTAGAAGTATGCAGAGTATATTAATATAGGGGCATATTTATTTTTAATAACTTTTACTGCTTATCATTGGAATGATTATGTAGATTAATTAGAGGCCAGAATAGTTTCTAATTTGAGCTGTTTTCTGGCCTGGCTAAGTTACACAGCAGCCGGACAATGAACTTACTGTGAACTCGTGAACAACACTGGAATCTTCATTAAGGTATTGGGGAAATCTGCAAAAAATCAAGGAATGGGACTGTGATTCTGGTATTGCAGTTGCATTTTCTAGATTTATGGTGCTTTGAAGTATCCTGACTTACACACCTAGTTACTCTGGCTCCCATAAAACTACAGGGATTAAGAGCTGGGGGTTTTTGACCATATGTTATGGAGGAACTTTCTCATGACTTATGACATTTACTGAGAAGGCATTATCTTATTTGAAAGCAGATATCAAAAAACTGGAAAGGCAAGACTATAGAATCAAGATCTTTATTTTTATTATTTTGTATTAAATACTCAAAGATAATTGATGCTTATACTGCTAGGCAGACGTAAGTGGCCTTTTCTCTTCATAGTATGAAATTCCCTGATACATGTGGGTATCTTCAAAGACTGACAGAATGTAACTAACATGTACATGTATCTCTATACAACTACGAAATATCGATACAAAGTTGATCTTTTTTGCCTTATTATTTTTCAGAACTGTTATGAAATCAGGATCTGAGCTTGTTAAAGCGGGATTGCGTGCCTTTTTTGAAAATGCAGCTGAAGACTTGGAAAAAACTTCAGAAAATCTTAAACTGGGAAAATTTACTCACTCACGAACACAAATGAAGGGTGTTTCACAGAATATCAATTATACTACAGTAGCATTGTTACCAATCTTAACATCAATTTTCGAACATATTTCACAATATCACTTTGGAATAGATTTACTTTGTAAGTATTTTATTTTATTTTTGAATTTTATTGTGTTGTACTGCTAAAAATGCTTTTTAGTAATGACTGCAAGGATTCAAAGGATGAAATTCTCTTTTCAGTGACATGCCCATTTCCAGCATTAATTCTGAAATTATCAGCATAGTACCTTATTTCTAGTACATGTTTAAAAATAATACGCAATAAGCTTAATTATGTACAGTATTTCTCCAAACATTGAGAGAGAAATTAAAATATCCCTTTAAGTGGTCTCTTAACAAATGTGTGGATGAAACTAGTTTTCTATACAAAACTTGTATTTCATTATATTAAAGGAGTCAACTCGCTATAAGTTCCCTGTGGATTTTCCCTTACATGGGAAAACTACTGTTGGTCTTTGAATTTAAACTTTCCCTATTTTTAGCATCAGTTAGTTCAAAAATACTGAAATGACTCCCTGAGATTCAGCAATATGCTGAATGGTCTTATTGTGCTCTGATGTTTCTAATGTCTGTAACTATGTTCCAAATTTTTGTATATATTTGGGTCATAATTAAAAGATGGATAACCATGAAAATACTTTCTTTAAAAATATGGTGAACCTTTAGATCATGTACCTAAAGGTTAGACACACAGAGTGATGTCATTTAGCTTAAAATTGTACTCTGTGAGTGTGATAACCTGGAATATCTTATTAGCAAGTATCTGCTGTCCTCTTGGAATGTCTAATGATCTGGTAGGCTTTGGAATGTAGATGATAGACCAGGTATTAGAGGCACTGAAGTTAAATACCATGTGGAATATGGATAGTCAGAATGTTCAGTGATACATGTGCTAAAAGTTTTAGGCACTGTATAACAGATTGCATAAAACAGATGTTTGATATTTGAAAAGTAATACTTAGCTGAATAAATACTGATAATGTATTTTTATTTTCCTCCAGTGGGTGATGTACAAGTTTCATGTTACAGAATTCTTAGTAGCCTCTATTCTCTTGGGACTGGAAAGAACATCTATGTTGAAAGGTATTAAGTGTAAAACTCAGCATGCAAAATTTTCTCTTACTTAGGAGTCTGTTGCTTAGGTAATTAAGCAGTTTGGATGAAAAGTGAAGAATTTTAAAGAGTGAGAGATGTTTAAAATACACTTTCCCTTAAATGAAGTTGCCTATACTTTAACATTCAACCCCACAGGGAAAAAACCCTCAATAAAAGTAAATAACTCATCCTGCATATGGCAGTGTATCTGCAGGGAGTTTATTTTTCCCATAGGAAAAGCTAAATTTTTCTTTGGGTTGCCATTAGGTTTTCAAAGTTTTTCTACCACATATTGCTGTGATAAGTAGGCTGAGTACTAAGTAGAAGCATCTGTTTCACACCTAAGTCTGTACAGAGTTCTCAAAAGAGTTGCCCTGAGCATAAAATCCTGAGGATATGTAGAGTATTCTGACAACCCTTAATTCTACAAAGGAAACCATTAGTTACTTTTATTTAAAGAAGTCTAAGATCTAAAATTCCTTTAAACATCTAGTTCCTGTGCTATGTTTCAAGCACTTTCTTCCAATAAAAGGGGATCAAATCTGTATCTGTTAGCTCAGAAAAGAGAACCCTAATTGCTGGTCTGTCTATCACAAGACAGGAACCAAGATAAGGATAACCCATCCTTATGCTTCTGAAGGTTTTAGGTTAGACGATTTTCATTGCCCTTATTATGATGAAAAGCTTAAGATCCATGGGGAGAGAGATTAAACTGGAGGAAAGGCAAGTCTGTAGTTTGGTTAGTAGAAGCTTTGCCCAGTGTGAGGAATGCTGGGCTCCAATTCCTTCCTTCCTTCCAGAGTTTATTCAGAACTCTTTCATACAAAATGCAAGAGCCGTCTGGTGGGCAGATCTTTCCTCCCACTCTGCATGAATGCACATGTGTGCACAAGCTGTATGCTCTCATTCAAGCATTTATGAATCCACCGCTAATCACAAAGCTATACTCTCTTTCTTCTCTTTCTGGGCTTCAAAATCTTAAATACTCCTTCACATAGATCTGATATGAAGAATAGGAAGTGCCTTAACCCTTATCTAACTAGCAGTCAGGTCTCCTCAGAGGAAATGAAACATGATTGAGTTTGAGCTGCCTTTAAATAAGAAGAGGTCACAGCACAGGCCTCCACTTGATTGGCAAAATCTGTAAGCACTGGACAGTGTCCTTAAACATCAATGCTAGCAGCATCACCTTTGCCTGCCACAATTGTCTTCTTAGAATGGAAGTACGCGTGACCAGATTAGATATATCCAAGGAAACTAATTAGTCTCCTAAGGCTGTGTAAGAGGTTCTCAGCTGCGGATTTCATTTAGTTTGTTTTTAACAAGTCTCAGGCTCCTAAATTACAGTTGTAGGCAGACATCAGCGTCTAGGTGGGAAGTCAGATTTCAAACACAATGCTCAATGTTTCAGCAAAACTTAGAGGTGAGTGATTGAGCTGACTTGAACAGTTATTCAAGTTAAGCAATGTTCAGTTTCAGGATCAAATTGCAGGTTTTTCTCCTAGTGAATTTTGGCAGAGACATTAAGAAGTTTTAACTTTCATTGCAGAATGAGTCACAGTTCGCTTTTCGTAGATAAATATCTCTTTTTATGGCTGAAATAGTTCTGCTGATTCTACAACACTGCTGGCTGCAGGGGCACAGGACTAATACTTAGTTGGATTGCTGCTGCTGCCCCGTTAAGACGAACTTCCATTGTCAAGTGTTTTATCATTTTCCCAATCCCTTTTGCAATGTTCACATCCCGGGACAGGAATCCCAGTTGCTTGGCTTCATTACCATCTAATTTCATATCATGGGACACGATATCCCAGCATTGGAGCAGTTAGGTCATGAGAGGCTCACCTCCCTGGTGGGTGAAATCTATTCACACATCTCACAGCTTACCCAGGGATACGGATCAGGTGATTTTCTCTCACCCTGAGTGTTCTTCCTGCTGTGAGGGCCCTGCTTCCTCTTCATCCGTCACTAAGCAATCTGATTTTATCTTGGATTTTTTCTTCTGTATAGGGGTTACTGCTACTGGCACAGATTGTTCAGCTACAGTTTTGGTGGCCAAAATGCATTGATCTGCTTTCCTTCTCCTCCCCCTGAGGGTGCTGTCTAGTATCAACCAGTGTCCAAAAATAGTAGCCATAGCCCAGCACATTGCATAACTTTGCACCTCCCTGAAACTGCCGCAGCAGTTTTCTTTCAAATATTCTGCCACTTTATCAGGCACTGTAGTTGCTTGGGGGTGAACTTAGAAACCGCTGGAGCAGAATCATCCTGCAAAAGCTGGCTCATTTTCTTCCACCTTCCATGCCACTTGTGACTATCGACCCTTGGGGCAGATCTCTGAAATATTCTCCTAAAAATCTCTTTTGTAACTCCATGGTGTGGCCAAAAGTGAGGGGACCTGGCAGACCAAGCAAAAAGAGCATGCTTTCCTTAAGGTCCAAGGGACGTTCAAAATCCTCAAAAGCTGTTTTAACAGGCCTGAAGGAGGAAAAGGGGGTGAAAAGCTGGGGAAAATTATCTACCCTCTTCTTCCCACAGGCTGGGTACAATTAGTAATGGACTCCCTGAGGTAGTGCCCAAGGTAAGGGCAGGGAGAGCAGCAATGAACACACATCCCAAATGACCCTCATTGTCCTTGTTTTTATCATGCCATAGGCTGATATTACACAGTGCAGCAACAAAGCAATCCTGATCCCTTTCCCTGCTCTGAAAAATATCATCATGAGGAGTACATATTGCATTATACAGGAATATATACAGAGTTAGGTACCACAGCCATGTGAACAGACCAAGCAACATTGTGACCAGTAGCTCTCGACCTAATACAACAAATGCTTTGATCGCATTTGTTTCCTACCCACTCTGGTCAGATCTGTTGCTATCTCAACCCTTCATGCCCTATGTCGGATGCCAAATAAGGGTGTCCCTCAGTGTTCCCACTGAAACACTCCAGACCATGTGCCACTAGCTCAGTCCCTCCTCCCCTGTCCGTGCGGTGGATGGAGAGAAGAATTGGAGGCATTAAAGGTAAATATCACAGGTTGAGATAAGGGCAATTTACTGGAAACAGCAATGAAATAAGGCTATCAACAGTTAGAGCAACAATACTAATGACAGCGTACAGGAAAGAGGCAAACAATTCACATGCAATTGCTCACCATCACACAGGACCCAGACATTGTTCCTGGCAATGACAGGAGGTGGTATAGAATAACCTTTGGGTCCTGGCCATGCCAAACATTAACCCTGTCCTGATCAGAACCAGAACACTGGTGGAGGTGGGTTTTTTTAAACTGTTTTTCTTACACCACTGTGATCTCCAGTAGTACATTTCATGTGAGAAATTAATTTTTTCTAAGTTGTCAGATAGTTCCTAATGTTTAAAAAAGATAAAATAAATAAACAATAAATACTAGTACTTCTTTTTATTGTGTATGCTAGACATTGAAAGCCTGGTGAAACACTTTTCCTCTCAGATGACTTTTAGTGTCTCTCATATACAGGCAGCGTCCCGCACTTGGTGAGTGTTTAGCATCTCTCGCGGCAGCCATTCCAGTAGCATTCCTTGAACCTTCTCTCAACCATTACAATCCACTGTCTGTTTTCAACACAAAAAGTGCAAGAGAAAGAGCAAGTAAGTACTGTTCCTCAAAAAAAAAAAAAAAAAAAGCAGCTGTTTATTCCACTCCAACTAAGTAATAGAAGTTGTATCATGAAAAAACCCTGAGTGTATGCATCAGCAGAGAGCTCCTGCTACTGATGTTTCATTACTTGCCATTCTAGCCTTGCTCTACTTCATTGAGACTGTGCCAGCCCTGTTCCCTTTCTCTTAATATTTTTGGATATTTTTCTGAACATGATGTTTGAATATTTTTCTAAAGGTTCATACTGTAATATTTAAAGTTTAGTTGAAGATCATATCTACATTACAAAAATTTATTGCAAAATACAGTTGTGCACATGTAGCAAAAAGCAAGAGGTATAATATCTGATTTAAGTGAACAGGAAAGTAATTTCTATGTTTTTGTTGTCTAACCAGTGATCCAAAGCAGTTTGGTATAGGGAACTCCCGGCAGAATATGATTAATTCCGTGGAACCTTGATCAAATAGGGACCTCGACAGGCTGGAGAGATGGGCAGAGAAGAATTGCCTGAAATTCAACAAAGGAAATTACAGGGCCCTGCACCTGGGGAGGAATAACCTCATGGACCAGTCCAGGCTGGGGGCTGACCTGCTGGGAAGCAGCTCTGTGGAGAAGGACCTGAGGGTGCTGGTGGAAAACAAACTGTCCATGAGCCAGCAGTGCCCTTGTGGCCAAGAAGGCCAATGAGATCCTGGGCTGCATTAGGAAGGGCACGGCCAGCAGGTCAAGGGAGGTGATCCTGCCCCTCTACTCAGCCCTGATGAGGCCTGACCTGGAGTCCACTTCTGGGCTCCTCAGTACAAAAGAGACAGGGAGCTCCTGGAGCAGGTCCAGTGAAGGGTAACAAAGGTTATGAGCGGACTGGAACTTCTCTCTTAGAAGGGAAGGCTGAGGAAGCTGGGCCTGCTCAGCCTCAAGAAGAGGTGACTGAGATGGGACCTCATCAATGTATGCAAAATATCTAAAGAGAAGGTGTTGAGAGGATGGAGGTAGGTTCTCCTTAGTGGTGCCTAGCAACAACAAAACAGGCAACAGGAAATTGATGCACAGGAAGTTTCATCTAACATGAGGNTAACAAAGGTTATGAGCGGACTGGAACTTCTCTCTTAGAAGGGAAGGCTGAGGAAGCTGGGCCTGCTCAGCCTCAAGAAGAGGTGACTGAGATGGGACCTCATCAATGTATGCAAAATATCTAAAGAGAAGGTGTTGAGAGGATGGAGGTAGGTTCTCCTTAGTGGTGCCTAGCAACAACAAAACAGGCAACAGGAAATTGATGCACAGGAAGTTTCATCTAACATGAGGAAGAACTTCTTTCCTGTGTGGGTGACTGTGCATTGGACCAGATTGTCCAGAGAGGTTGTAGAGTCTCCCTCACAGGAGACATTCAAGAACCATCTGGACACAAACCTGTGCAAAGTGGTCTAGGGTGACCCTGCTTGAGCAGGGAGGTTGGACCAGATCATAGAATCATAGAATAACCTGAGCTGGAAAGGGCTCACAAGGATCATTGAGTCCAACTCCTGGCCTCTCACAGGGCACCCCAAGGGTCACACCATGTGCCTAAGAGCATTNTGTGCATTGGACCAGATTGTCCAGAGAGGTTGTAGAGTCTCCCTCACAGGAGACATTCAAGAACCATCTGGACACAAACCTGTGCAAAGTGGTCTAGGGTGACCCTGCTTGAGCAGGGAGGTTGGACCAGATCATAGAATCATAGAATAACCTGAGCTGGAAAGGGCTCACAAGGATCATTGAGTCCAACTCCTGGCCTCTCACAGGGCACCCCAAGGGTCACACCATGTGCCTAAGAGCATTGTCCAAACGCTTGTTGAACTCTGTCAGGCTCAGTGCTGTGACCACTTCCCAAGTGACTAGACCATATAAGCTTTTTGTTCTGCCCTTTTACATAGCTGGACTGCTCACCAGATAATTGCAGGACACCTTATGGTAAAGCCATATCTTTATGGCAGCTATTGTTTACGTCATTGCTATATGCACATCATCTGGAAGACATAATTTATGAAAGGAGATACCCATGCATACCCCAAAGCATTATTATAGCTCTGTCTGTCCATGATGGTGAAGAAAAAAATCTGAGTCATTTGTATTTAGGGTTTAAACATAGATGTTCTCTTTCATTTTGCTAATAATCATTTGGTTTTCTACCCTTACTTGCAGTTTTAGGTATGCCGGATACAGTAGAAGAAATGTGTCCAGAGATCCCTCAGTTGGATAGACTAATAAAGGAAATAAATGATTTAGCAGAGTCTGGAGCAAGGTATACAGAGATGCCTCATGTAATTGAGGTGATCTTACCCATGCTATGCAACTATTTATCCTACTGGTGGGAAAAAGGGTCCGAGAGTGTTCCTCAAAGTGCTGGGCCTTGCTGTACAATGATAACATCTGAGCATCTGAGCATCGTTCTTGGAAACATTCTGAAAATCATTAACAACAATCTGGGAATAGATGAAGCATCTTGGATGAAAAGAATTGCAGGTACTGTAAATATTTTTTGAACACTAATTGTACTAATAATATTTAATTGCTTTTCTATATTTTACCTTATTGCCCAGTGATATAATAGCAAAAAATTATAACTAGAAACATCATGAAAGAAAGACAAATAATAGATAAGTAAGAATAAGAGAAATAAGTTTATTTTTTTATTATTAGTTCTATGGATACATTGTAGCATCGCTGTAAGTAGAGAGTTTTCTATTCAACATACGAGATTTTGAAAATCTCCTTCTCTATGCACTATATAAGAGCCTTAGCATTTAATTTGGAGTTGTGAATTCCACTGATTTTCAAGACACCTGAGTTTTACAGTAGAGGGTATAATTGCTGTGAATTCTGTTCCTGAAATATTGGGACAAAATGGAAAGAAAATGTCAATGGGGAAAAAATCTCAGGAGTAACTCAAGTTCAAAATGAGTTGGTTTGCCTGAATAAATGTGTGAATTTTTAAATATGCTGAAAGTTTTATTTAAATATCCCATAAGATATAGTATCTATCCTGCTAAAGAAGTTTACTATATCCAAATTTTATTTATTTTTATTTATATTATAGAGTGTATGAATATAATGTACAATAATATGGTTCAAGAAAATCTATGTAAAGGTAATCATTTCATGCTGAATTTGAATAACCAGTACCCATTAGTACTGTGGTTTTGGTATTATTTTAAATGCTGGAAGTTCTTTAAAAATAACAAGGATTCCATTAAAATTTAGTAAGAAGTTTGCTGCTTAATTGTAGACAGCATTTCTTGCAGTTTTGTAGTGATTGTTCATCTGCATAAGGTGATAATATACTCATGTTGCTCTTGCAAGGATTTTTGACTCAGGTAGTTTACATTTTATTGCTAGTACTTGTACAAAATTAATCTATGACCTGAATTACTCATTCATTCTCTGCATTTTAACTTGCCCAAGGCAAAATAGGTAAAGGAATTCTTCCAGAACACTATCTTCTGGCAGTTTTCTGACACTGGATACCAAAAAACCCATGCCAGGTACAAAAAACCCAAACAAAACAAAAAGTATTTTTGTGAGAACTTTGTGTCTCAATCCTTACTTTGCTTAGGTTCTTAGATAGAGACATGGGACTTGCCAAAACCATGATAGTTTAATTTACAAAAGACTGAAATACCTATAATTCAAATCCACAGTCTTTTAATCTCTCAATATGCAGTTTTTATAAAGTTATGTTCACAGTTTTATTAATAATTTTATGATGCAGAAATATATGAAACCAAACAACCTTTACTGTTTCTAGAACTTCAGCATTCATATTAATACACCAGTTATGCATTAATCATAGAATTATCTATATTTTCATGTATAGTTTATGCTCAACCCATCATCAGCAAAGCCAGACCTGATCTTCTCAGATCTCACTTTATTCCAACACTGGATAAATTGAAGAAAAAAGCCATGAAGATAGTGATGGAAGAGGAGCAACTGAAAGCAGACAGTAAAAATGACACCCAAGAAGCTGAGCTACTCATTCTTGATGAGTTTGCTGTACTTTGTAGAGACCTTTATGCCTTCTATCCAATGTTGATACGTTATGTAGACAACAACAGGTAAAAAACCCTAATAATCAAACTCATATTTATGACTTATAAATATACTGGAATCTGTGATCAGACAATCAGAAGGAACACAATTCACTTGATGTTATTGTGAGAATCAGATCCTGATTATTTTAAGATTCTTAAATCTTAACCCTGAGTAATTTAAGATTCTTAAAGAATGCTGTACCTTAAATTCACACCTTTTACTCAGGTGCAAATTCCTAGGTTAACTACACTAATCTACCTGATCTATTAAATAGATATTATTATGTTAAACTGTCTTCTTTTAAATATCTTATTTTAAATTTCTCTTATTTTTGTAATTAGAGCTAATTGGCTAAAGAAACCAGATGCGGATTCTGATGAACTCTTTCGAATGGTAGCTGAAGTTTTTATCCTGTGGTGTAAATCACATGTAAGATAAAATGTACACTTTCTCTTTCATTTCATTCCATCTTTAAATATAAATGTGGTACATGCAGATGAATTAAACTTCTGGTGATGTATTTTTTTTCTTTAGAATTTTAAAAGAGAAGAACAAAATTTTGTGATTCAGAATGAAATCAACAATTTGGCATTTTTAACAGGAGACACCAAGAGCAAGATGTCTAAAGTAAGTTAATAAAAATTTGTGGATCAGGTAACTCTACACTGTGTGTTTAGTATGATGAAAGAAGGCTCTGAAAATCTACCCAGATTGCAGCTGCTCTGCTATTAGAAGAAAAGAAAAATAGTTTTGTTTCTTGATGACAGATGTGATAACTAACATGCAAAATATAGTCTGTGTACCTTAGAGTTACTTACTAAATGTCTGCTAATACTCAAAGACACAAGATTAAAATAAAAGCATTGGTTTGAAGAAGTTGCACATATAAGAGAATATGGGCTGTATTATAAAATATGGATTATTGAACATTCAGGAAAGAAAAAAGTAAACTATTTTATAAAAGCAAGTGAAGAAACATTGCCTCATCATTTTC
Organism: Edolisoma coerulescens; assembly: GCA_013397115.1. NCBI lineage: Eukaryota > Metazoa > Chordata > Aves > Passeriformes > Campephagidae > Edolisoma > Edolisoma coerulescens. The sequence continues at coordinate 3,084,091 of VWZW01000415.1, forward strand.
ATCTGAATGTCAGTCTCTATTGTTCTGTCAGCTCTGATGGAGCACTGCTGTCTTTGCATATACCTCTTCATTTATACACATAGTGTGCTAAATGTGCCCCATTTTTCTTGTTTCTTATTAATTAACACATTCATTTATTTTTTGCTAATTTTCAATATGACGAGATGCTGATATATGATGGCTTCAAAGTACGTTTGTTACCTGTATAATAGAGAAATTGTCAAGGTAAAAATGCTGCTTTGACGTTAGCTGAGGAAATTATCTTACTCAGCTAAAGCCAGATGAAGACTAATTCCAAATTAGTATTCACAAATACAGTTAACAAACCCTTTCTTTTATTCATATTTATAATGTGTTTGAAATAATCCTATTTTGAAGGTGTAGCAGAGAAGTAGCATTTAAAGTTTTGTATTTCACTATATTTTGGTTACCTGTAACCTAGCTACTGTAAGTCCAATTTCAAACAATAGAGAGGCAGATAAAATGTGCCATTACATTTCTTAATAATCTTTAAAAATATTTGAGGTTTTTTCTTTTTTTCCTATTAATTTTTTAAAGTTTTGAAACCCGACTAAGCCATCCACTGATATTGGATTTTTTACAAGCAAAAATAGTGTATTATCTGCTCATCCTTAGTTCATGACTGGCACTGAAAAATAAGTCCAACTTTATAAAGAATTCTGTACTCAGAGATACGGAAATTTTTAACCTGTTTTCTTGTTGTCAAGATGCAGCTTATCAAAATTGTTTGATAGAACTGGAATGTTTGTATCATCCCAATTAACAAGATCAGCAGTGGTTACAGTCCAGGTATTTGAGGAGCAATTGCACAGTATAACAGAGTCTAATATGTGGCTCTGTACTTTTATCATATGGCAATCATTCCACACACATTTATTATGAGTATTTTAACATTTATACATTAGAACTGGCGTAAGGAGACAAAAAACAGGTGCACTTTCTTTTTTTAGACATCATAGATTAGAAACAGGTGATCCATGAATATTTTATCTGAATTGTGTCCCACTGCAGTACTGATAACAGGATAATATGAAGTAAAGTGTTAGTGTCATATTTTTGTCAGTCTGGCATAGTAGGAATGAAAGACAAGTCTTTACAAAATAAGAAATAGGTAGGTCTCATACTGCTCTGATTTTGATAAAATCACAGGAATTTAACACCAGGAATCTGTATTACCCAAATTTGATTTTGAGATTTTATTTTCAAATGCCTGTTGTGTATATTTAAGTATACAGATATACTATGTATGAATAATTGTATGAATATATTTGTAACAGAGATGTAGATGGATATGTAAACACATTTTCATTCCGATGGGTATATAGTACGGACAGATTCTGAGGTTTTTTGTATGCATATAGTTTTTTGTAAGCATATTAATATCAACTTATGGCATTCCAGGAAACTGTGCATGGTTATTGCTAATAAAAGAAGAAATAATATACTGTATTGTTCATGACTGAATATTTTATTAATATGATACTATAACTGCAGGCATGATTGCAGAACAGCTGATAATTTAGACATTTGTTTCATGATGACTTAAATACCATGATAAAATATGAGGTGTGTTTTAGAAGGGTTTTATTGGTTTTCTATATATGGTTTCTAAGCAGGAAATTGCTAATATTTCATAATATAAAATGTAAGTGGTCTAAATCCAGCACATTCAATAAATGATAGAATTCCATATGGTTCTTTTTTTTAAGACTGCCTAGGTTAAAATAAACAAGAAATTCTCTAAGTAACTGAATTTCAGGTTTTCTTGCAGGTTTGATATTTATTTCTATCCTCAGACATTGATCAGTAGAGTACATTACATTAGGGAACATGATTTTTACAATTTCTTGCTTTGATATTAACATTTAGCTCAAAAAGTAGCATGTTAACAGAATAATTAGACCTTTTCTCTCTATCACTTATTCCTCTTTATTCACATTATTTCTAGTGGAAGCAATTTTATCCAATATTTATCAAGCATGAGAAAGTATAGAAAATGGAATATGAACATTGGCTATTGACAGTGGGCCCAAGGCAGAACAGTCTGGGGTCTCTTAAAGGAGTAAGGCCCCAGGCTGATCTCAGACTGCCTTAGGTAACCGAGACAGAGATTCAGTATTTTTCCTGATACAAAATACTGCAATGCTATCAGAGTGTAAGATGTAATATATCATGTACAGAAGGTTCTATATCCTACATGCTGTATGGAAGAAAAAAAAAAAGAAAGCAGAGGATCAAGGAGTAGCATTACATTACTTATTGGTGGCTAACTGCAGTGGTAACAAATGATTCATCACTACAATCAATAAATTGATTAAGCACCCGTTGTATTTTTATTATACCATATTAACTTTGTTAATAGTTTTTCAAATAAATGTATTAACAGCTGAGAACTTAATTTTTCTTTTCTAAAAATATGGCAGCAGAATGCTCGGAGGGGAATGGTAAGTTAGAGACCTCCCAGTCTGAGAGAGACTGGTAACTTAGATTACATTGAAATAACAGAATTGTGATAAAACTGTTGAAATGAAGAATTTAAACTCATTCAACTCCACTAGTCTGTGATTTTTGACCCCTTCATAGATTCCTTGATAAAATAGCCTTTTGGTTAAGAGAAAATGATGTCCTGTTGTGTTTTTCAGTTAATTGGAATGGGAGACTAAATGTATACATTCACACGTACATAATGATTGTGTAATATGTATGTGGGAAATTTTTCTGCGTAAGTTTTGGAATCGAAATGAATGTGTGGCTGGATATATGCCCTCAGTTGCTAAACACTTGCATATTGTACTGAAATTTTATTTGACTTGTCCTCATTAATTTTTTTAATCTATTTTTAAGAAGGTTTGAATAGACCTATTATAGAAGTTAAGAGGCAGTCATAAAATCCAAGTTCATATTAAGAAACAACATTTTTGTTTGTGCCCATCTGTAACATGTAGTACATATTGTTTGCAGATTTACAACAGTTAGAGGATTTCATGTTAGTATTTTCTGCAGGAATTTTAGAGCTCTTCTTTGAGAGTATTTCAATGGCGTAGAATACATTTCCTTTGGATATACTGAGGTAAATCATGAGTGGATTATTTTTATGGTCAGCTAAAATAAATTAAATATAATTAACATCTTGTCTTTCCTTACCTTTAGTGTGTATATACAACTGTATATACCTGCTGATCCATGTCTATGCAGCATCTACATATTTCACAAAATTGAAATTTTAAATTAAAATTTGCTATTTGTCTAAGGTATTGAAGATTCTAAGCTGCTAAGATTTTAACACTTAATTTGAAGATCAGTCTTTCGCTTTTCTTGACTTCTACCTGTTTTTCTTACTGTGTGATATAAATAGAGCAGGCCATAAAAAGATTTTAATAATAGCTTGGCATCAGCATTTTGAAGCTTATTCAAGTATCACAAGAAAACAAAGTTACAATTAACACTATGATAGAAGTGGGGCTTGTGTGGTTTTTTTCTGTTTTCTATAGTATTTTCCTATGCCTGGTCAAGGATTCTTTTGAGTTAGAGTTTATTTTATTTTACAATAAGTAAATGGTTTTCTTGTTATTTTCTTAAGATTTCCTGACACAATGATAATATAATGTTGACTATGGAATACATATTTATTTAAGTCTATTTATGGTGTTAACAGAATAAATGGGAATGAATCCTCTGTATGTGTGAGGTACAGCTGAGTCTATAATATTGTTTTCAAAATGGGTATTGCTGAGAGATGCAAGCTAAAGTTTTCTCTCCGGCTATCTTCAGAAGAGTAATAAGATATGCAGTGGGAAAATAGATCTGTAAATTAAGTGCTACACCTTGCCAGTGATAGTTTGATTTCTACACATATTTTTTTTCTCAAACATATTTTAATGGGGAAAAGAGGGAGAAAGAGTTATTTTGGTGAAAATGTGAATATTTTTCATTACTGGAGTATCCAGAGTTCCAGACACGGTTTTTCCTTCAACAAAACTGGAAAAAGATGCAGTAATCAGTGTATTGATAGGTTTACTTACTGGATGTACTTGTATGCACAAGCAACAAATGGAAGTGTGTGGTAGAACAGCAACAGAAATTCAGGAGTTCAATCATTTAATAAAGGTTAAGTTGATTTCACTAAGATCTCATTTGGTTATGCATTTACAGTCTATTATTTTAGCTACGAGCTTATTATATTTTTACTGTCTTCATAAAGCTGAGTAAGTTTATAAACAACTTGTAAAATTATCATCTTTTCATCTCTTTTACTTATGGTTTTTTTTTCCCTTTATTTTTCTTTCACACAGGCCATGCAAGTAAAGGTACAGGTCAAAGTGCATGATGTGTCTTTGTTTTAGATTTAGAGATGATCAGGCTCCAAGCACTCTTTCCATTGATCATAGCAGTGGCGTCACAAAGTAAAGGACCAGGTTCCACCTAGTATAAATTTTTTTCCCAGCTAAAGTGGCAGTCTTTCACCAGAGCAGATGAAATTCCCTTTGGCACTCCTAAATATTGCTTAATGAGAAAATGTACTAAAGCTGCCTTTTGTAACTATTTTAGATGTACATTCTGCCTCTGCTGTCTTTCTGCATTCTATTTTTTTGCTAAAATATTGAAGTAGACATTGTAAAAGAAATGTCTAAGTAGAGTCTTTAGAAAGATGTATTTAGCTTATGATATTCAAGAATATTTGGGAGAAATGTGCTATAACCTATACCCCATCTGTAGAGGAACAGAAGATTGCATTAAATCCAGTAAGTTTAAATAAGATACATAGTTCAAATCCTACTTTTTTCCAAAAGTAAAATGATCTTTACTAAAGTTGTGGGGTGTGACAAAGGTTTTGAATAATCCTTGTTTCTTTTATGTATTCAATGTATTTGAAGATTTCATTTCCTCCAATGAATTATGAGTTCCTTTACATCATTCATATCCTTTTTTTTTTATGACTTTCTAATATAGGTGAGTACTTTCTGACCTATGGTGCTTTCTTCATTGGTGAAGCAGAATGAACAGATGCAGCACAAACCCTTTCATCTTTCCCTTCACCCTGTGTGCTGAGAAGCACACAAGATGCTGTGAAGAGCTTTTAATCAATTTAAATTGGAGACATGAGTTTAAAAAGGAGAAGCTCTGTTAAACTAATAACCTGATTTCATGCTTTGCTATTGTCAAACTTCTCCAGGTATACCGAGTAGTATTTAATGACTGCCCTCATAGTAATCTCAAAGAATTAAAGCTTAAAGAGGGATGGAAATACAAAAAAATATTAATTACATAATCTTAACCAGTTTTAGTTGATTTTTTTAGTGTAAATAAATTATTTCTTCATTTTCATTGTGTATTTACTTATTATGAATCTACTGAAGAATCTGTAATTGTTTTTTGGTATATGGTTTTTTTCAGAAATACCCATTTTTGTGTTTGAATCTTCAGACAAGTGAGATCATTATATGCTGTTAGGCAACCAAATTATATCATTTGTCCTTTTAGCACAGGTAATTATTTAGGAAAAATATATCCAATTTAATGCTCTTTACATATGCAATGCAGGTATTGTGTGTACTCATATAGGTGCATATTAGAACTGAAAGAGACATAATTCCATTGTCATTTCGGTTTCAGTCTGGGACTCTCCTTACACATTTACCAGCTGGAGAAGTGAATTCACAGATGGCAGAATTTATGGCAAAGGCAGAATGGATCTTCTTTTTGTGTTTTAAAAATTCTCGAGTTTTAAGGTTCACCTATCTTACAAACCTCATATGAACATAAAGAAAATTGGATGTGCAAAATGTCCACGGGCATAAAAGATGCAAAAACTAGTATCTCTCGTTTTCCTTTTTTCCTTTTTAAAATATATCTATTACATATTTTGTTATTCCTTACTTAAGATGCATAGTGACGCCACTGGAATACAGTGATACATTGTGGGATTTGTTTGTCTGCTGTCAATGTAGAGTACAAATGATGTCATTGTTATAGCCATTGCATCACTATTTCTAAGGCATTTCGAAAAGCAAAGCTTTGAGGCAAAAAACTCTCTTGCAATTGTTAGTTCCTTAAGAAAGGAAGCCACATCCATTGCTTGTTCCCTCAGACTTGCAAAATATTTAACACAAGCTACCTACACAGAGATTCACCATCTTGAAGAGAGAATTTGCCAAAATTTATCACCAAGTAGAATATGTATGGCTGTCTTTTTCTTCCAGTGATTACTGTGATAATAGTGACACATTAATTGGGAAATAATGAATTGCAATGGATTCTGCTGTATCCTTATGTGGAACTACACAATATATTGTAAGAACAGTAGTTAGTAAATCTTAATTGACAGAAGGAAAAGGATATGGAGAGTTAAATGCAAGCATTTGTTATTTTGTAGTGTTGTATAAGCCTGGAGGCCTAGTCCTGAAATCTTATCTTAAGAAAAACTCCCCTTGAGTATAGTAGGAGTTTAATCTAGGTACAGAATTCAGAACTGGGCTGTTTGATGTTGTTGCTGTTTACTATGTGTTCATTAAATATATGGGTCTGTTTGAAAGATTTTGGTTCTCTGTCTCATAAAGGAAAAGTTGCATGTGAAATATGTTGTACAGTGTCTGTCATAAGAAGAAAGGACAGATGTTATTCTGTTTTGCTGATTATTTCCATCTCTTTTGTTTTCCTATTACTGATGATATCCAAAGATGCAAAATTTTTGAATTTTTATCCCAAATTTACTAATATTAGCCAAAGCCAAAGGGCAGTACTTTCCCAGAGGCGCTAATTCATTGGCATTTTATTATATAGAATCAAAGCCTTTTAAATAATACTGTTCTTCAGATGAGACAAGTCAGGCAATATTCATTCATTCAGACCCTGGATAACTATCTTTATATAAATCTCTTAATAAAGTGTAAACATCCTGAATTTGTGTCTGTAACATCAGATAAATATTAGTGTCCCCTGAGAATGATTCAGCTTTTAATTTTAGGATGTTTTCTGATTTGAAAGGTAAGATCCAGAAAGTATTGTCAGAGTCATATGTGTGAATGCACACGAAAGTGTGTGACTCCTATCAAAACATTGCTGGTACTGCATTTTCTGCATTGGTGCACACCAAAAGTATTCCTTTACATTTCCTGCCCGAGACTGTACACCCTTCCTCTAGTGTAGCATTAATTATTTGTACTACATCAGGAACATATTTCGCTTGGACCATTAGGGGAAGAGCGTGTTGGAGAAGTGTGTGATCAGAGAATTACAGTAATTCTTATTCTCTTTTCTTTTCTTTTCTTTTCTTTTCTTTTCTTTTCTTTTCTTTTCTTTTCTTTTCTTTTCCTTTCTTTTCCTTTTTTTTTTTTTTTAATGATAGTCTGGAGGACAAGATCAAGAGCGGAAGAAATCAAAACGTCGAGGGGATTTGTATTCCATACAAACATCCTTGATTGTGGCTGCACTTAAAAAGATGCTTCCTATTGGTTTGAATATGTGTACTCCCGGAGACCAAGAGCTCATCTCTTTGGCTAAGACTAGATACAGCCATGTAAGTGTGTGCTTTGTAGTCGTTTTTAATGCAAAATAAACAGAACTTTCTAAACTGAATTTTGAAGCATAGATATCTAAGCAGTCAATATTATTAAATATTTGTTTGTACTGTAAGCAATTATAGCTGCTAATTATTGTGCTTTTTTTAAAAAAAAGTGTATATAGAGCAGCCATAATTTCCTTGTTATTTTCCATTTGTATACAATGTGCAGTTTTATATATGTGTGTTCTTTTGGACCAAATACTGAACTACAATTAGTTAGCTTTAATTCCCTTCAAAGTTTAACCCTTATTTTATGGTTAAAGAAAGCCTTGTCCCTTCTGGTGTCTAACATACTTTGAAAGCAAAAGAGGATAAATATCGATATTGAAATATAAGCTGTTCTATGTTGTAAAAGTTCTTATTAAATGAATCATAATCTGAATTGAAAAAGACTTCTACCTTTCTACAGAGGGACACAGATGAGGAAGTCAAAGAACACTTACGCAACAACTTACACTTGCAGGAAAAGGTAATACAAAAAAATCTGTCTTATAGATGCTGCTGTGCACTTTTGTGCACAGAAGGTGAATTGTTTTGTGTGACACCTTAAAAGAGATAATCCAAAAAGCTATTAGAAAGGTTTCCATTTTAACATTATTCTTCATTATTTTTTCGTTGCAATAAATGGCTTCTTTGTAGCTTTGTTTGGTATATTCAAGTTTCTGGAAGATCTACAGAATGGGAGAAGTGTGAAGAATTGAGATACTGGTAGTCTTAAAGCTATAATTACTTAGAATCAACTTGATCCAAGAAGAAAATAAAATTGAAACTCTACTACTTCAGCTTTTCTTCTTGAATTTAACTTTTGCTAAAAATTAAATTAGGTATTTCTAAGAATATATACATTTTAAAGTCAGTATAGTAAAATAAGAAAAGCTTGTGTCATCTTAGCACTTGTGAGTTTTACGAATACATTTATATTCCTACAATTCATATGTTGAATACACTGTCAAAGGTAATACCAATATGGAGTCATCAACACTCTGTAAATTAGAAATAATTTAGATAATTGTCTACATTATTAGAACACAATAAGAGTAACTTACTTATCTGTCATGGAAGACAACTGTCTGCTTGCTAAAAATTTGTGCTTGCATACATTTAAAACAGACACAATAAGTAATTTAATGTGGTTTTCCTATTTCTGTCTTGTAAGAAAAAAAAATCCAAAAACTTTGGCTGTAACTCTTCACCTACTGAAATTCCAGCTGTCTTTTCCAGACTCCAAAAAACAGCTTTACACTCTCAGTACAGAGGTCCTGCAAGTTAAACTCAATCCCAGTACTAAATGTGCTTCCTTATTTTTAATGCAGTTAAGTGGAATAAGTTCCAGGGTACATTGTATGGTTTCATGAAATAAAAATACAGAACCTTGCTTAAGAATTATGTTGCCCCATAGTACATAAAACCAATGCCAATTTTTTTTAGCAACTAGCAGATGTTAATCTGGTCTGAAAGGGGACAGAAATTGGGAGTATTTATAACCTTCTTTATTATACTGCGGGAGTAGAAGTGATGTTGGTCAAATTCAGTGCCTTCATTCAGCAGCTTACAAATGAAATATGTTGGGTTTCAGTCTGATGATCCAGCTGTGAAATGGCAGCTAAATCTGTACAAAGACATTTTAAAGAGTGATGGACCTACTGACCCTGAGAAAAATGTGGAACGTGTGCAGAGGATATCGGCTGCTCTGTATCATCTGGAGCAGGTAAAAAGCCAAATGTCTATACCGTGTTTGTTTTAAAATAACCTGAGATTTTTCCTTGCAGAGATCATTTCAGCTACAGTGACTGTCATCATTAAAGTGTCCAAATAAAACTCAGGGTTTTGTACATGTGTGCATGCAAGTACACATACACATACAGATTTGTATATATGCAAAGTTTTCGATGTAATCTGTTGAAGTGCCTCCACTGAGCTGCAGGGAAAACTCAGGATGTCGTTCTGCAAAACTGCATGAACAGTCACAAGAAGTATAGTATGCAAATCAGCTCTGGGCAGTAGCAGAAAACCCTGTGATTTTAGGAAGAGATGTTTGCTTGTGCACTTCTTTTCAATGTACTGGCTTTAGCCTGTCTCCTATTTCTGCACCACAGGGTGCTATAGCAACTTTTACATTGCTTGCCTGTTCATCCAAACGATACCATTTAAATACAGAAAGGCGTTTGTACTCTTCCTACATAAAGTTAATCCATTTCATTCACAAATGATACAGCACAGAAATACATTCACGTGAACAACTGAATATGCATTGTTAGAAACAGACAAAATAACAATTTTTGAAATTTACCAAGTAGTCCCACACGAGGTACTGTAGCATCTAAATAAACTGAGAGATTACTACATAGAAGGTCCCCAGTATTCTTACTTATTAATTAAAAAATAAAGCCCCAAAAGAACATTTTTTTCAGATGATGCAGAGCACTGGTAACATTTTCTACTCTGCTAACTAGCTAACCACTAGCTAAAAAGAAAATTTTGGATGAAAGTTGAAAAGTTTCTGTTGTATATACTAGAAGATATTTTCTCATAGGTTGAACAGCCACTGAGATCAAAAAAAGCTGTTTGGCACAAACTCCTGTCAAAACAACGCAAAAGGGCTGTTGTTGCATGTTTCAGAATGGCACCATTATACAACCTGCCAAGGTAAGTGGCTGAAAGGTTTATTTCTTCATAACTTTTGTTTGCATTGTTTACTGAATGCAAATACTGCTTGTGTGTTTACCGACATGTTTGTTGATTGTTAGGTGTATGTAATTTTAAGAGACAAGAATCGATTAGTCATCAGCTAATTCCTCACAGCAGCAAAATACTCATCTCATGACAAATAACCAGAGTGGGAAAACACCATAAGAATTACATGCTTCATTTTTGTCAGTTATTCTGTATAGTTCCTCAGCTTATCTGTGAAAATCATTAAGGTATTGCTGTTTCTGTCCATTTTTTGTCTCTGATTGGTTGCTCTTTGTATTCTTCTGTGTTTTTATTTTTTCTTTTCTTTTTTTTTTTTTTTTTTAAATTTTGTATGGCTCTTCCTCTCCTCTTGCATGAACACTTCATGCTCTGTAGCTTGTCTGGGCCAATCTGAAGCTACTACATCAGAATGTTATATGAATTAAAGCAACTATTGGGGCAGAGCAGTGCAGAATGATATTTTAGACTTGTGTGTTGCTCTGCTTCTTAATCCAGTTGAAAGTAGATACCACAAAGTCCGAAATAAAATGCATCCTGTGCCTGGATCCATCTACTGCTTTAAGCATAATATTAAGATTGTATGGCACTGGAGTAACTTTCTTTACTCTGTTTCTTCTCAAGAAATCTGAGTTTTATTCAGATAAAGGTTAAGCATATCTTTAATTAGGTTTCTTTCTCACTTTAATTAGGTTTGTTTCTCACTTTCTGCAATTTTTCACTTTTTGTGTTTAATATTTTTATTCAAAGATTTTTGGCAAAGTATTTAACTGAAGAGCTGTGCTGGATTTTTAAATGCCTTTAGTAAAGCCGATTTACACATTTGGTCTTAAGGTCTTTAGCTAAAGGTCTGTAGCAGTGTCACTAACATACTGGAGGAATATTAGGTTTGCACAGGACAAATAAAAAGCCAATTATACCATAAAAAGCACACAAACATCCTTTACAAAAATGAGTAGTTCTATATGATAGTAACTTCCCCAAGTTGTCATACCACCAGGACATCTTTAAAGAACCAGAGGAATGGAGAGGATTAAATACAATTTAACAAACCGGCTAGTATCAACCCTTCCATCTTCAAGAGCTGTGTTTGGCAAAACAAGAGGAAGTGGTCCAAAAACATACCATTTCAGTACAACCTTTTTGTGAACAAGTTTTTTTTACAACCATATTCTGGCTTTATAAATTCTTAAAATGTTTAGAATAAATACATGAGCACCCAAATGTTAAAATGGCTCATCCTTTTTCTGCCTTACAAAGCACCCACTTTTATTTTTTATATTTGAGGTTGATGGAACGCTTGCCAAGAGGCAAAGTGGGTTCTGAAACTTTAAATTTTTGAATTTTTTATTTACAATAAAATATGGAATAGCACCTATTGAAATGGAAAGTTTACATTATCTGTAATTTTTTAAAAAACATTTTTGTGTTAAAAACTTTTCTCAAATTTTTTCTTCTCAAACTTTTTGGCAGATTTTGTGGTGCAGTTTACTCCTAATTTGAATATGACTATGAGGCAAATCTATCGAGCCATTTCATTTTGTAATTGCTAAAAATGAACTCTCATAAAACTATTTTTGTCAATTAATTGTGCTCTCTGCACTTCAAAACAGACAAGAGTGAAAACACAGTTTGAACTTGGAATCCTAAGATCTTGGAACGGTTTGGGTTGGAATGGACCTTTAAAGGTCATCTAGTCCAACCCTGCTGCTATGAGCAAACTTCTAGGTATATTGCTCAATTGATAGGTGCAAATTAAAGTTTTAAAATTCATTAGCTTATAGATGCTTATTTTTTTTCTAGGTAAATCTTACGATTCTGACAGGAAAATAAGGCTATCACACTATTATAACAATCTCCATCATCTAAACTGACAGTGTTGCTAAGACATGTCTGAACCCTAGGGAGATCATTTCAAGTGGGGTATGATTAATTCTAGGAGCTGTTTAAATCCCTTTGATCCAGACTTTAAAATGCAGCTCCCTATCTTGTTTATTTCTTCATTTTAGTTGCAGCTTTGTATTGGGAGTGTTAGTTCTAACTTTGATGCTAGAACCAATTAATTTAAAGGGCAGTAAACAAACATTATGGTAGTACCCCTTCATTTATCCTAGAAAAGATTAATATCTTCAGTAAATAATAAGCTTACTTTTTTGACAATTTTCTGGATATTTAGGTGGCTTTCAGTATAGTTTAATTTTAAGCTCAGATCATAAGGTAATTTTTTGCTAAACTCACTTTTATGTCTATCAGTTTTTAGGCATTTCAGTAAGATATTTCCAAAATGGACATGTGTATTGATATGAAGGTGTTTGTTAAATCACAGAAAAATTACTTTAACTTCTACCATAAATAGTCCAAAAACTCCCATTAATGAAAAGTGCCTGTAGATACAAAACAAATAGCTGTATTTTTAAAATATTTTTATTTTTCAAAGAATTAAACATCAGTTAAGTTAGGAAGTACTAATTCTTCATGTTCTGTGTTTATTGAATGTACATGGCTTTGAAAAAGTGTCTTATGTGATAAGTGTTTTCTCTGAGATGTGTCTATGTTTGATATTTTAAGGAAATTAATTTGAAAAAACTTTGTCTTATTGTCTGTCATCTGTATATGCACTTAGATACAGCAAAGTTGTACATGGCAATTTTTCAAACACAGTTTACAAATACATTCTTTCTGACTACTTTATTGAATTTAAGTTGTGCCTTTCTTCAATGAAAACCTATATGCTTTTCTTCAGACACAAAATTAGCAATTTCTTCCTGAGCACCTTTCAACGTGTTTGGCTGGAAAAAGTACATGAAAAAACTCAGTATGACAGGCTTATACTCAAGTTAACGGTAATGTAACTTGTGGAGAGCCTCTTGCTTATGCGCCCACTTCTTCCTTCCCAGCCATGATTTGATATTATCATAAAAACATGAATTTGTACAATTTTCACAGGGGATTCTGATTGGTCAGTTTTTGAAATTTGATAATAAAATGGCACCAGTGTCAGCAAGTGAGCCTAAAGGGTTGACTCAATAGCTATTCCATCATAAAATACTGATTCATGTGCACAGTGTATTTAAAAGGTATTAAATGGTGTATATGCAGCCCATTTTTATAGCTTTTTTTGGTGGCACAGGATAAAAGTAAATGAAAAGGCTGCATGGAACAGCCTTTCTAACCGCATGTAGTGCAGCTCAAAACAAAATTTTCCCCCTAAATAATGTAAAGATGGAATTGTTCCACCAATATTATGTGTAATCTTATTGCTATGAGCTGTATTTTCTGTGGAAAGTTAAATTAATGAATAGTATACACTAGCAATTAATATGACATAGAGTTTTCTAATATTGGTCATTTTATAGAGCAGCTTTTTTATATTTCTAATGCAACTTCTTTGAGGACATGGTAATACTGCCCTGATTTGGAACTGAAAGACTAGGAGCTGAGATTAGGCTTCTTTCTGTGGAAGAAGGCAATGATTGTCTGCAGATAATGTACTGGAAAGCACTTGATAATTATTTTGGTGTTGATGGCCAGTGTCTGCTGTCTTGATGTCCTAAATCTAGTAATTTAGATTTACACCTTGTAATGCAAATCCCACTCACTCATTCTCAGTCTGTTCAAGTGTGTGTTTTTCTCATGCTTGCATTAAGGTATCAGTCCTGCACTTTCATGTATAATGTATTTTAGGCCTCTCTTAGCCTTCAAAATAAAAAATAATGTATACATATGTGTAAAAAAACAGTAAGAATGTTCAAAAGTACCAGCAGATTTGTCACTGAATGTTAGTTATGTTCTGCATTTTGTTCCACTGACCAATCAGAGGATCAGAATTGTACAAATATGTATCCTTACTAACCATTAACCATCTGAGCTGTTTTACTCTGTTCCGTTACCCCTCTTGATCTCACTTTCACAACCCCCCCAGGCACCGTTCTATTAACCTCTTCCTCAATGGCTATCAGAACTTTTGGATAGAAACAGAGGAATATTCATTTGAGGAGAAACTAGTTCAGGATTTGGCTGTAAGTACTGACATAATTGGGCATATATTTCAGTGCCCACTTCAGTGTGTATTCTATGTATCTATTTTAAACTATATTTAATTTTTGTGTACTGTATGCACAAACTTATAAAATATTAATCCTTATGCTTCAGAGCATAAGGTCATTTTCTGCTGTGTTCAAAAAGACATTTGTCCTGTGATGCGCACTGAAGTGCATTAAGGTGATTTATGCCTTAAGATGAGCTATATGATACTCATTTTTGGGAAGAGAAATGGTTTAGATGAACAGTCAGACTGTTTTTGCCATTATGGTAATTCCTATGTTCGTATATATTATTTACTGGGGTTTTTTTAAAGCTTGACACTACTGATCCTTTTGCCTTTAAAAATTTTTTTTTGATGCATAATGTTTAATTTTAACATTTTCGGCTTTGATACAAATTAATTTTGCTGTTTTCCTTTTTGGTGCATCATAAGGAGAAGTAAATATATGCAACCATATTCAGCAAAAATGTAGTTTACCTGCGTAATTGATAAAAGTGATTGGTAAACTTCAGGATTTTGGCAGTGAATGAATTCAGAATGCCTACTGCCCTTTCTCTTCCGTCTATGTTGTTAGCTTGTCTAAAATACCTCCAAGGATCTTATCTCCACGGTATCTAAACACCATGAAAGTCAGTATTTAGCTTCATCAATCACATGCAGATGTATCAGGAAGTGCTTCAGTGTTAACAAAACCAGTCCTGTTGTTCTTTTTAAAGACTCATTATGCCTGATATTGTAGAGACATATAATGGATTGGGTTGGAAGGGATCATAGAAATCACCGAGTTCCAACCCCGCTGCCGTGGGTAGGGACATTCTTCACATGCTCTGGACAATTATATGATCAGTCTTTGTTTGACTTTGTTGCTTCTTGCTAAAGGAAAGAATGACACCATTAATTAAAGCAGTGACTGCAATTCTTTCAGATTTCCTAGAGAAGTAAATTGAACTTCTGTCAATACAATTATTACTGTAATTACAATAACTCTACAATAACTAAAAACACTACACAGGTATGATAACACAAGTAAGGTAGAGGTAATACTCTGATCTTTGGCCAGTTCTGACTATGTGATATTTTTAACTGGCAAAATATGTTTGAAGTTTACAGTAACAAGCATTCATTCAATAAAGGTCACTTAGAAATGATATATGAAAATACTGGAGCAAACACTAGTCTGAATAGGATGTATCTGATGATATTATTAAAAATTACTCCAGTAATTCCAATGCTAAAGAATTGAGCTAGAACTTCCTTTCAGCTCTGGTCAACTGGAGATGCATAATTTCTGTTGAATAAGGCTTCCCCAAGATTTTCCCTGTCTCAGTCTCAATACCTTCCAAACAAGAAACTTCTAAAGTTACATAAAATATGAATAAATCATATACTCTAACCTCTTCTGAGTCATACATGCATATAATATTGCAGGTTATGCTGTAAACCGCTGAATAAGATTAATAAAGGCAGTTAATACAAATTGGACAGAAAAATATTACTGACTCCTTTCGTAAGCTTAATTACTCAAATTTTTTTCTTACTTATGAAGCTTAACTTTTATATTCTAAATCTTGAGACAGACATCTCCAAAAAAAGATGAAGAGGAAGAAGAAGAGACTGAGAAAAACTTTCCTGATCCACTTCATCAGATTATCCTCTATTTTAGCCGCAGTGCTCTTACAGAGAGAAGGTAAAAGAGCTGTGTGGAAAAGCCCATTGAGTGAAAGCACACAGTAACTGAATTTTTACTAACATTACTGAAGTGATTTAACACAAGTGTAATTCATTATTGTACATGGTGAAGACCTTCTTCCCTCTCAGTTTCTTTAGAGTTTTCATGTATTTAAACTCAGTATAACCTTTACATTGAGATAAATATTGACTATTTTTGGCATTTTAAAAGCTTGGTAAATACCCAATGCAGAAATAATTGAGCATGACTTCTCACAGAAACACAAAGTCTACGGGAAATGTAGCTTTAATCAGGGTACCCTGCCCTGGTCTCTCTTGGTAATAGATCTGTGATCTTGGATTTGGTATTCATTACATTTCACTCAGCAAGTCAGAAAAGGTCCTGTTGATATTTATCATGAATCTCAGTGCCAGTTTCTGTTTTTGACTTTAGACTATTGATTAGAATTATTAGAATTAGATTTTTATGAGTACTTCAGTGCTTCATATACTTTTTCTGTATGACTAATAAAATTTTGCCATCTGACAGTTATAATTATTCCAACTTATATCTCCGTATTACTTTTCTGCCCCTTCAACAGCCACAGATATACCTCTAAATTGAGTAAAAACTTAGAGACTTGGATTTAGACAAGAGAACTCATTTATGACATAATTTTTAAGTGTAATGGCTTTTCAAGTAGACTAATTTAATAAAATACCCTTTAATAAAAAAGGTAGGCATATGACATCTCCATATTAGTATATCATAAAATAATTCTAAATATTTTTTACTCTTCGTAGCAAACTAGAACATGATCCTCTGTACATTGCCTATTCTGCTATGATGGCAAAAGTAAGTACATAATTTCAAGCTCCATCCCTCACTGCACTAATTTTACATGCTTCTTAAAACTTGTCTTTCTCTTTCTTACATGGACTGCCTGATACTAGTAATTTCTGTACTTTTAATGAAGCAAATGCTGTTCAGAGTTATATATATGTATAATGAGAAATTTCCTACATTAAAACAATGCAAATAAATTCCAGTAGGTGCAGTCCTGTTGCTTTCACTTGGCACTTTCTTTTTGTACATGATTATCTCCTGAGCAGTTTTAACACATTAGTTATCTTTATTCTCTGGGTAATTAGTTTTGAGTTAATATTTGAAGTCTGTCAAAGATAAGTCAGTTTTTGAAACATATTGATTACAGCTGATTTGTGAGGAGAGATTGACTGTGAAGAGAAATATTATGGATATAGAGATACGGCACAAGACTACATAGCCTGCAATTACAGGGTGTGTATGTAGTTGGATGAATACCCTGAAATACTCGTACATCAGGGAATATCAACTTCTTAGTGTGGATGAGCACAAATATTTAAAATTACAGGGTTTTAAAATCTTCTTAATACCTTCAGTAATTGCTTGAAAAAAATTATTAGGCCATTTTTGTAGAAATACTATAGCAAAAATAGGCATTATGTTTCTTAATAAGCAAGACGTTGTGATTTCTGTTTTTAACATAAAAAGAGCTGCCAGGAAGAAGAAGAGGGAGACGAAGAAAAAGAAAAGACATTTGAGGTGAGAGTTTAAATAACATTTCTTTCTCATTCTTTAATGTGGAAGTATTTTAAATATGCCCATTAGAATAAATGCAAGAATAACATAACTCTGTGTGTGTGTGTGTGTGTGTGTGTGTGTAGAGCTGGTTTACTGGGTTATTCATATAAAAGATGAGGTGTTCTGAAGTTTTGGAGTCAAACAACCCATGGATTATGGAGGCAGGTGGTCTTCAACAATTTCAGATTTCTCATCTTCCTATTTTTCCTGGATCCATTCCAATCTGTAGTCTGTTCTCATTTTTGTTCCCAAACCCAGGAGAAAGAAATGGAAAAACAGAGAACTCTCTATCAGCAAGCTCGCTTACATGATCGTGGAGCTGCTGAGATGGTCCTTCAGATGATTAGTGCAAGCAAAGGTAATGTTCTGTGACATCTTTAAAGCATACATGATACGCATGTCATAGGTGTGTTATATCATTATACCTGTGATGTAGATGTACAGCTTCTATATGACAGATAATGAGGCAAAATAAACGTCAGTTACAGCCACACTAAGTGAAAGTTCCAGACTGCATTTCTGATTGAATAGTTCATAGCCGCAAGTTTTAATGAGTGTATCCTTGTTTTGACAGGTCACACAGGACCCATGGTTGTTGAAACACTAAAACTTGGTATTGCCATTCTAAACGGCGGAAATACCATAGTTCAACAGGTAATGCTTTCCTAACTACTGTGAGTCTTGCTTGCAGAAATAAGGCAAGTGATTTTGAGAATTTCTGTGTCCTGTTGTTTATGTTAGTCTACTTAATTTTAAGCCAAACAGTGAAGAAATACCAGTGCATTTTTGGTGCAGTAGCAATTATATTATTGTTTGCCAGTGATTTGCATTTCAAGGAATCAATTCAGGAAGTTTTGAATTAATATAATTTCACTATTATTAATTATAAGTGTAATTATTATTTTTACTATTTTAATTTGATTTATAAATATTAATTAATAATATATTGTTAATTATTATTTATTGTATATAATGTTAATTTTTTTTTTCCCTTCAAAAATATAAAATGTTTAGAAAATGCTAGACTACCTGAAGGAGAAAAAGGATGATGGATTTTTTCAGAGCCTCTCTGGCTTGATGCAGTCCTGCAGGTAAAACCATAAATTGCATTACTACAGGTTCAGTTTTATTCATGTTGGTAGCTTATTGGTCAGTGCAGGTGGATGTGTTAGATTTTAATTACAGGAGTCACAGGTTGTAGAACTCTTGTGGGGAAGTTTTGTGAATTCCAGGAATAGTCTGTTAATCTTTTTGAGTATTCTTCCAAAGGAGAAAATAAAGCAAAAGACTGCAAAAAACTAAGAAGGCTTAGTTTGAAGAGGCAGACAAGTAAAACATAATGGCTCCTTTACTGATCCTAGATCCCTCGAGGTTTTTGTCTGGTTGGTTCCAAGGATGCAGAAAAGCCATCACTAAGGGAGAGACAGGCCAGTGGAGCTTTACTAAGCTTTCAGTTTCTGCACATTTCTGGCGAGTTGCATAATCTCTGGCTCTTCTGATCCTCTGTGTATGTATCAGGTTTGTTAGAGATGGCATGGGACCAGTGAGACTGTAGTAGTCCATTCCCTTGATAAAACAGTTCAAATTAGTTAAGGTAAAGGACTCCCGTACAGAAGAAGGAAAATTGCTCGTGTTTCTGATTACTCTTAAAAGAGACGACCTCCTTTTCTCAGCCTTTTAAAGAAACAGAAGGGTTCTGAAGCAGTAGACTGGGAATTAGAAGTGGAGCAGCTGTTGAATAGAGGATAAAATGTGGAAGAAATGGTGACCTGCATTGCAGAAATTATTGTTGAATAGTTGCAGCCTAATTAAATAACATCTGCCTTGTAATTTTTTCATGTATGTAGAACAATTTAGCAAGCACTTGCTCAAACAGGCCCTGCTGTGATATTATTACCAATTGTGTGTATGTATCATTCAGGACTTCATTAAAAGTGATATAGATAAAATTACTTGGCCATGATAAGAGAATGAAAATGATGCTTTAGGAAATGCTTTTGGTTTTAACGATGTCACTAGATTGAATATGTGACTGCATTGCTATCTAACTGAACTAAAATTAGATAATGACAGAATTATATTTGGATGGTTTGAATGAAAGTATTCTGACTGGGTGGTGAGAAGAATCATGATTTGCTATTCCATATGCTGAGCTATGTCAATTTAACAAAATAAAATTCCGATATCAGTGTCTTTTGACCTTGGAAGATATGGAACCTCTGATTACATTTCTGTCTTCTGCATATCGAATCAGAAATTCCATACATGTTCTCAATAATATAACCATGCATAATATATACAGTAACAATATAATAGAAGTAATAGTGACAACTTAGTGGAAAACTGTGTGATTGAGAAACAATTGCAGTAATGTCCTTTTGGAGGTAGGTTTGAATCAACATAAAGAGTAATAGTTCAGGCTCCTTTTCCACTCCTCATTTGTGCATGAAACCATGAATGACATTATCAGGAGCGAAGTTAGGTAAGTGTTGAGACCGGACCTTAGTTTCATCCAAAGCTCATTTATTTGAGTATTATATAAAATATGAGGCAATGCATGTCATAGTGGGTCAAGAGTAGCTGTTGAAGGCCTCCAGGAATATTGTAGAAGGAAATGATTTTCCATTGTATATTATAGTCCTTTTTCCTGTTTCTGCTGCTTGTTTTTTCTTCAAATATTAGTGTTCTTGACTTGAATGCGTTTGAGAGACAGAATAAAGCAGAAGGTCTGGGAATGGTTACTGAAGAAGGAACTCGTAAGTAGAATGAAATTGATTCCAGTAGTGCTTCAAACATTATTTGTGCTTCCTTCTTTAACTAGAACTGTTATTTACTGTGGCTCGAGGTCTCTGTTGTTAAATTTATTATGAGTAATTCTAGGCTTTGAGTTCTGAATATGCTTTTTTTTTTTACAATATCTTTAGCAATAATTTTTAAGAAAAATATTGTAACTTCCAATATTCTTATCCTGTATTCTTGTTATTTTTCTTTGATCCACAGTCATCGTTCGTGAGCGTGGTATGTTTGGGTTTACAGTTTTTGATACTATTGTTGCAAAAGTGTGTTGCAAATGCAGAGAGAAATCTCTCATTGCATCTTCTCAGATATCTTTAGGTTTAGCTTTATGGTCTGCAGCAGGTTGTGTGTTTAGCTTGAATAAAGAGTTTGATGCTTATTAAAGAAGTGTCACTCATATTTAAGGCATGATTTTAGTTATGACTAACAATTTACTTATTAGATATATATCCTGTTGCCTTTTTTTTTTCAAATTAGTGTTGTTTTTTTAACCATGGATGCATTGGAGTGCTAAATACTTTGGCTCTGCTTTTTCTGTCTCAGTTTTTCTTTTTATTATTATCAGTCTGTTTCTTTTAAATTGCTTTAACGCTTTTAAATACTGGTTCTTTTATTAAAATTCCAGTTTAAAAGGTTACTGTAGAATTATGTGTTCTGCATAATTAATCATAACAATTGTCACATAATCATTGTATTTATATATTTTAAAGGTGAAAAAGTCTTGCAGCATGATGAATTTACTCGAGATCTATTTAGATTTTTGCAACTGCTCTGTGAAGGGCATAACAATGGTAAGAGAACTGAAATAATTTTGTAGAAAATGCGCAGTGAGTCTGTTCCTAAACAGAGTGCAATAGAACCAATTCTGATGTTTTCCTCTAATGTATTTAGTTTTCTGAGGGGAAACTGCCATGACAACAATTTGAATTGCGGAGTTCAATTTGATTTTTTAAGTCTTAATTTAGCTTCAATGTTTAGCATATTACTAGTAAAGCCTGTTCCAAGTCACCGGGATAAAAATTCTTCCGTTATATTTACATTGAGGTCCAAAGTAGTTCAATTTCCACCACATAAGCATCTGTATCCAACAAGATACTTAAAAAGAAGGCATTCTCCATGAAAATAGAAAAACAATGTTGAGGTTTTTTTGGCTTTATATACTAACCAAGCACAAATCACTTCTTATTTCAGACTTTCAAAATTACTTACGTACTCAGATGGGAAACACCACAACAGTGAATATTATCATTAGTACTGTTGACTATCTCTTGCGTCTACAGGTGAGGACAAAACAGATGAAAATGGAGTATAACTTATTTGCCTTTCCTTCACTTCTGTAGATTCACATTTTATTGGAATCGAATGTGAAAATTCTCTCTAAAGGGATATCTAAAACAAAGAATTTTGGTTTATTTCATATCTTTTTTCCTTTAAAAACAGATGGCAATTCAGAATTCTGTGTGAAACCAAATGTTTGATAATTAATTTCTTCATTCACTTCTGAAGACATTGAAAAATATTATTGTAATGAGAAATAGATTGACACAGATACGCTAAATTTCATCTGAATTACTGATTCAACTTTTTGTAATACAAATGCAGGAGCAAATACTGCATAGAGAATTCAAAACTAGAAAATATAACATTGTTTTTTTTCTTAGGAATCCATCAGTGACTTCTATTGGTACTATTCAGGAAAGGATGTCATTGATGAATCAGGACAACGTAACTTTTCTAAAGCTTTGGCTGTCACCAAACAAATATTCAATTCCCTTACAGAATATATCCAGGTAAACAGAATGTTTTTCTTGAGGTACCAACAGAGAAGTTCCATCCTCACACAGCATGATCATGTTCTTCTGTAAATTTGTAAATACTTTGCACTTATTTTTTAAAATTTTGATAAAGTTACATGGGATCACTGGCCCAGTGTAAAGTGAAAACTAAAACAAGTGAACAGCTATGTATTTAATAGGGTACAATTTGGTATTTATGCACTAGATACCCAGAGGTCTTGGAAAACCTGCTCATGTAGCTTCATGGCAGCCTGAAGCTTCTTTTTGATTTATTTGTTTTGCTTTATTTGACATAAATTAAAAATGTGGTTTTCTTAATTTTTTTAGGGTCCTTGCATAGGTAATCAACAGAGTCTGGCTCACAGTAGGCTATGGGATGCAGTTGTTGGCTTTCTCCATGTGTTTGCCAATATGCAAATGAAACTTTCACAGGTATTTTCAACATTAATTGTCACTGTGTACTCACCTTTACTAAAATCAAACTTGACATTTACAGCTCAATTATACCTTTCTGATAATGAATGCGGCAGTTTGGTCCCTTCCTCCCTGTTGCCAAAACTGGAGGATCTGTCAGAGCAGAAGCACCACTGAAAGCATGGATCCCATGCTAAAGATAAGCAGGCCAAGAGAAAAGCTGAGGAAGATCCAGAGGGGGAGGGAGTGTGACATTTGGTCCACTGATCCAGTTAATTAATCAAAGACACTGAGCAGGGGGCACAGACAGTGTTCATTTCACTGCACAGAGCACAGTGGAGTCCCACTCCACAGTGTCAGGGTTCTGTGTTCTTCTGTGACTTCTTAATGTATCCACACACTCAAGCTCTGCACGGAACGCAACAGTGCAGAGGGTAATTTCCTTTCTTATTCAGTGCCTCTGATACCCTCTGATTTATAAGATTTCTTCTCACCCTACAGAATTATATCAGAATTTTGAGAATAGTATTTAGGGCCTTAATGTCAAACATAAATCCATATTAGACTTACCATGTTCTTTAATTAAACTAAACAGTTCTAGTCCTCTCCGAGTGGTAATGCATTATGCCATTAAATATTGCCAGTGTAGTGAAAAAGGATGTATTCTTTCTGAGACAGATACTTTCAGATCTGTGTAGCAACAATTTGTTTTCTGTTTCTTCTGTCCCTTACCTGCACTTTGGTACTCCTTAATGCTTTATTAAAGCTTATTTTTATGGTATTAGTACATCTGCTGCAGGAAGTTACATATTTTATTAAACTTCTGATAGTAATCATAATAAAATGACAATGAAATGTTGCTGAATAATGTGAACAAAATTTAGCTGATCATCTTTAATACCATTTTTCTCTAAATTTATTTAGTTTTCTAGATAATTAGAAATTAAAAACAATCTTACAGTCTTTTTTTTTTTCAGGATTCTGCTCAGATTGAATTGCTTAAGGAACTGCTAGATCTACTAAAGGATATGGTGGTGATGCTCTTGTCACTGCTTGAAGGTTGGACCCATTTTTCTTTTTGGTCAAATATTATTATCTCACCTTCCTAGTGTAAAGCACAATTATGTTAATCTTTCTAAACCGCTTTTTAATTGCCTTTATATAATTTTGGGGGGAAAAGATGTACTTCATATTTATTTAAGAATTATTCTGGAATATACATAGTCATGAAATGGAGGGCTTCTAGAGAAAAGCATGTTGGAAGAAAAAATACTAAGATTTAAGAACATTTTTGTTCTGTTTTCAGCATAAACATGAAATGTCTTTATTTAAAATGTAGCTGTCAAATAACTTCCTGTTATAACACACTACTTAGGTAACGTTGTAAATGGAACTATTGGAAAACAAATGGTGGACACGCTTGTAGAATCATCTAGCAATGTAGAAATGATTTTGAAGTTCTTTGACATGTTCCTGAAGTTAAAAGATCTGACTAATTCAGATGCTTTCAAAGAGTATGATCCAGATGGTAAAGGAATAATTTCCAAGAAGGAATTTCAGAAATCAATGGAGGCTCAAAAACAATACATACAGTCGGAGATTGAATTCCTGCTGTCCTGTACAGAAGCTGATGAAAATGATATGTTTAATTATGTTGACTTTGTGGAAAGATTCCATGAACCAGCCAAAGACATTGGATTTAATGTAGTAGTATTGTTAACAAACCTTTCAGAGCACATGCCTAATGATCCCCGCCTTCAGAGCTTACTTGAGCCTGCAGAAAGTGTTCTTAATTACTTTGAACCATATCTTGGCCGTATTGAAATAATGGGTGGGGCCAAGAAAATAGAAAGGGTTTACTTTGAAATCAGTGAATCCAGTAGAATGCAGTGGGAGAAGCCACAGGTGAAGGAATCTAAAAGACAGTTCATATTTGATGTTGTAAATGAAGGTGGAGAGCAAGAAAAAATGGAGCTCTTTGTGAATTTCTGTGAAGACACAATTTTTGAAATGCAGTTAGCATCCCAGATCTCTGAAACAGATTCATCTGAGAGGCCCGAGGAGGAGGAAGAGGCAGAGCCTGCTTATGCAGTGGATATTGGGGATGATGAGGAAGAAGAAAAGTCCATGGAACCTGCTTCAGCTTTTGCAGTGGCCTGTGTTGCAGTGAAGAAGAATGTTGCCAACTTTTTCAAAATGGTCACTGTGAAGAACCTTAGGAAACAATACAGGAAAGTTAAAAAGATGACCGTAAAAGAGATGGTGAAAGTGTTTTTCTCCTTTTTCTGGATCCTATTTGTAGGGACATTCCAACTGTTCTTTTCTATAGTGTGGGGGATATTCCAGATTCTTTGGAGCACTGTATTTGGGGGTGGCCTGGTTGAAGGAGCCAAAAATATAAAAGTTACTAAAATATTAGGGGATATGCCTGATCCAACACAGTTTGGAATCCATGATGATGTTATGGAAGCAGAAAAAGCTGAAGGTGCTGAGCATGGCATAAGAGCTGAACTCGGGGAGTTTGTGAAGAGTGAAAAGGGAGAGACTGACATAATTGCAGACATTTTTGGCATCCCTACAAAGAAAGAAGGATCAAAACATGGTCATGATGCCGGACTTGGAGATATTGCAGAAATCCTTGGTACTGAGATCCAGACACCTTTGGAAAACACAGTTCATAAGAAAAAAAGATTACAGGTAAATTAAATAGATTTTGTATTTCTTTTAAGATATTACTAATAACAATTATTATAGTAGTAAGAAACTAATGAATGTTAATAACAGGTTTATTTGATATTTAACTGATTAATATATATTATGAGTAGGAACATACTTTATAATCTCTACTCATTTAAAAACCAACAGGAAAATTTTTCACAGAAATTCAGCCCACTGTTTAGATTTCAGTGCAGTAAATTGTTGTTATTGTTCAGTTGGACTTTATTCAAAACATAAGCTGCTAGCACATTTCTAGCCACAGTTTTTGCTTTAAAAGATTTATGGTCTTATTTATTTTGCACACCCCATTTTTTCATAGTATACCTCAAGTACTTTTACAATTTATTTTCTCCATAATAATGCCTTATCATTAACATCTTTCCTCTACATGCTTTACATGCAATACAGTATCCTTTTTTTCCTATTATTTGAAATAAATTGCCTGAATTTATTGTTAGTTTAATGTTTACCATATAATTATTCTTTACTCTTATTCTGGTTTATGAACAATACATTTTGTTCCACTCAGCTGGACTAAAGAGAATATTTTTCTGTGTAAAAATGGATTGAACTAAATGTCAAACCCAACATTTATTTATCGTATTTGGGAGGTATTATGTTCCACTTTACACCTCAGGTCTGTTTCTACTTGTTATTCAAAAATATCTTTTCTCTCATCATTAATCCACCCCTTTATGATATACTTTCCAGATATTTTCAAAATAAATGTAAACTGTGCAACTTCTTAGTGCTTTAGTTTGTCTTAATTTGTATCTTTTTCTCCAGATTTTGGTTCTTGCCTAGACTGAACTAAATTTTTGCATTTATTTTTCTTGTTTGTTTATTTATTAAATCATTTTTATGTGTGTACTTAAAAATTACAGTCTATTAAAATCCTGTCTCATTTAGCATAAATGTAATGTGGTTGGTATTTAAATATACTATTTTAATTCAAGAATCTTGGCAGGTATAAGTAAACACTTCAGAATTTTCTTCAGCAGTTGTTGAAGTAAAAATTTTAATTCAGATCTCAATAAACACTTCAGAATATTCTTTGCTTTACTTTGATTTATACATTTCTCACAGATGGGTTTGATACTATTGGTAAAAATGCTCAGTAATTTTTGCAGACAGTTTGAGTCAGTAATGGGAAGTCAGTTATGCAAGTTATTCATCCAGCTTTTACCTCTACTATGTAATCTAGTGAAACTTACCAAAGCAATGCTTGCCCTAATTCTATATTACAGGAAATGCTATTCATTTCACATAGTGTATATAAATGGCTTAAGTAATCTAGTTAGAGGACTGGATATAATGATTAAGTGGAGCTCTAAGCAGAAACAGCAATGTAAGAATCAAAAATTCCCTTCAGGAAGTCATTATGTCTTTCTCAGGCATCTGCAATGATAAAACTTATACAAATGGATAGAAATAGAAATTGAGGTCTATATCCCAAAAAGTGTACTAGTAAGGTCAATGACATTTACCACATAGCCAGAGAAACTGCAAAATAACCTATGGAATTGTATATGATGAAGCCTGTTAGGACTTTGTTTTTACTGTGAGGTTCTTCAGGAATCTCTGCTGAGAGTTGCGGGGGTTCACAGATTAGAAAAAAATTAGTAGTAGTGAGATAAAAGTTTGCTGGTAAATCTAATTATTGGTAGCAGTAAAATCAAGAGCTAACTGCCAAGTTGCCTTAAAATAGCAGATAAAAATCAGTGAAGTGATGAATACAGGAGGGAAAGTTATAATTTTTCCTGTAAAATGCTGCATTTTGATCTCATTGTTACTGTTTGACTATGAAATCTTGGTAATAGAATTGAGTTGTACAACAATATCAATGTTAATGTCAGTCAAGCAAATTGAAATTTTGAATTGTTGAGAAAGGAAGAGAGAGAGGAAACCCCCATATTATTATGCTGCATGAACCCTAATTTATCTCTGTCTTGAAGACCAGGTTCCCTCATTTCAAAAAGAATGTGATAAAACCGAAAAAGTTTCCGTGAAGATCAAAGAGCTGTTAAAACTTTGATATGGAACAAATCTTGCGTGTAGAATTAAGTAGTTTAAAGCTCTTCAGCCTGGAAAAGAGAAAATTGAGAGAACATATGATAGAGGGATGGATAAGATGGATAGGGATTTATTCATTCTTCTACCAGCCTACCTCATAGAAGAACCAGATCATCAAATGATCTCTCAAGTACCGCCCGCCAGCTTGAGATCTTAGGGGAGACTCTTTGTGAAAGAGTTACACATGCATCGTTTACTGGGTGAGATTCCACAGATAACATGTGAGATACGCAAGGCAAGATCAACTTATTTAATTCTTTCAGGTATCCTTTTCCCACGTACTTGCAAGAGATAGGTATCCAGATGAGCAGTGGTGGGAACTTTAGATAACTGTATATATGTATTAACCAGAAATGAAGGACCAATAGACCATTGCTGCCTAAGCACTTCACGAGAATACAGAAGAGGATTAAAAGTTAAGACAGGTTTTTGCAAAAGGGAATGGAAACAAATTTCAACCCTTTAGATTTATGAGTCCAGGATGTCAGGGCCTGCACCTCATGGATTTCCATTGAGGCTTAGATACTCAAACTGCATTTGAAATGAGTTTATTTTGATCTTGTAACACCAAGCCTAAAGGTGTTTGACATCCAGGCCCCAGCTTCTTTGCTGCAATTAGCCATCTGTAAAATTGTATATTGTTTTTTCCTGATCTCAAGTGAAAGTTGTAAACACACATAAGAGGGTTGTGTGGTGTGCCAGTAAAGGTTTAATGAACCATCAGCCCAGCTAAGATAAACAGCTTGAAGAAAACATCATGTAAATAGAAGTTGTTTAAGTATTTCCCTCCTTTCAGTTGCATTACTTGATCATGGCCAAGTAATTGGGTTTTGTAATATCTGACAGTTACATAGGTATTTTTCAGATTTTTGATGATAATATTAATATATTGTTTCTTGTTTCATATTTGCAAAGAGGCAAACTGGTGCACATTTTGCACATAATCAGTAACTCCACTGAATCTTTGTGGGTGACTTTAGCATCAGGGTATGATCTGGATGGAGTTACCTTCATCCTCAGCTGGTCACCGTGTATAATTAAGTTATTCAGTCAACTGGACTAATTAGAGTATTAATAATAGTACACAGAAAAAGCTATAAGAAAAATTTCCACCGTTTTCATTGTTAAAATATAGCCTGAGCTCTCTATTTTTAAAAATCTAACACTTTAAAAGTGAAAAGTACTATAAAAATATTATTTATTTATTTTATTTGTTTCTTAGAAGACAGTAACTAAAGTTATCAGAATTTTATTTGAATGGATCCATTTTACAGTTAAAATACTTTTTGCAGATATCTGAAATTGCAAAAGAAGCTGGAACACAAAGAAAAGCAGAAGCTGAGAAGGCTGAGTAAGTTAGTTTTACAAAATTCCTACTCAACTCCTTGGTACTTCCTAATGCTAAATAATTTGGCCAGAAAGAATGCAAGCAATGCTCAGTATTCAAAGAACTTTATGTACACTTTGTCTCATCAGTGTTTTAAAAATATGCTAAGGGTATATACTAAGTATTTTGCAAATATACTAAAAGATGACAGACCATCTCAGTAGGCAACACAATGGGTATCTGATTTTTGTGGCCTTTGACAATTATGTATATATAGATCTGTGGCCACTGTCTTTTTAAAAAATCACATTAAAAATTCCCATAATGTCCTTTAAAAATGAACACCGGTCTTAAAAAAACCTCTGCAACTTCTCGTTACTACTTTCTGCTTTACCTACTACCTACTTCAATTTTCATGCAACAATATTGGATCATTAAAACACAAGATTTAACTAACCCAACCATTTTTATTTATTGCTGTTTTATCAGTTCTTGAGTTGTGAACTTGACAGCAGATACATTCCTTTGTCCAGTCATCCTATACATGGCTGCCTAAAGATATTTAAAATACTTACCTTGCTTTAGCAGCACCCTGCTTTTAAGGAGCATCCTGTCTGCCTGGACCTGCAGTCACATTGTAGTAACAGATCAAAATGTTTGTAGACACACACAAAAGGTGTCCTAGAGATTCTTACAGATTCAAAAGCTATATATAATTATCTTTTTAATTTTTTCTATTTGCTTCATGTTTAAAATATTTACTTCAGAATAATTTATCTTTCTCCTCTTATCCGTCAAAGTTAATTCTTTTTAAGTGTGCCATTGGGATCAATACTTTAGGACAATCATATCGATGCCTAGACATTATTTCACACCTATGGAAATCCAGCTTTTTGGGTTTTTTTTTTTGTTAGTAACTAAATTCCTCTATTGCTACATACAGTATAAAAGCTAAATTTCAAAGCCAAACTTTATGAATTCAAATTCATTTGAAATGAATGAATTTACATTTGGCTAGATATTTTTGTTTAGTTAACCTTTCTTCTAGCATGGAAGATGGTGAGAAACAAGATAAAGCAAAGGAAGTACAATCTGAGCAGCTAGAAGAGGGAAAAATGAAGAAAAAGAAGAGAAGGCATGGACAAAAAATTGAGAAACCAGAGGCTGTTATGGCTAACTTCTTCAAAGCTTTGGAAATTTATCAAACAAAGATGCTTGTAAGTTTGTCTTAAATTCTTTAGTCATTGAATTTTTATTTATAGAACCCTTTTTTGATATTTAAGGGAGACGTGTCATCATAAGGGGAACATTGGCATGAATTTTCAGATGATTGGCTGTAGTCAGTCTCCTGTGATTTTATAATACTTTTAGATTTATATAATATAGTGTTTCTGTGTGTAATTTCTAACAGGACAGATTAGCCTCTTGAGCTTCCTTTCAAGACCTCCTTGTTTTCCATGATCTAACTTCTAGAATCTTTAACTTTACTTTCTATTTTTCTTTTTCTTAGAACCATGAAATGTTGAATTCTCTGAAAACTCTCAATTAGTTTTTTTTCCAGTATTGTAACATTTCTTTCCACACTTCTTTCTATTTCAGTCTTCTCTGACTTATAATTTTAGGCCATTATTTTTAATTCCATTTATCATGAAATGGGAGTATAGGCTGCTGAGAAATGACCTTGCTTATTAAAACTGGTGTATGACGGCAACACAATTATATATTTACTGTTTTAAAAATCTTGCTATCTATTTTTCTTATTTTGATATTACCCACAGGCTGCCTCTAATTACTTTTTTTTTTTTTACTTTCAGCACTGCTTGGCAAGAAATTTTTATAACTTAAGGTTTCTTGCTCTATTTGTTGCATTTGCCATCAATTTTATTCTTCTATTTTACAAGGTAGGTTTATGTATTTTTCTTTAAATATTTTTTGTTAGTATCAAAGGATACAGTAGTTTCATATTTGTAACTATTCTGTTTTTATTTTATTCAGGCTAAATGAAAAGAGATTTATTTAATTTCTCCTTTTCTAGGCACTTTTTCATTAAGTCACCTAAGTCTGTTATTGTTTGGATTGTTAATCTTCTGGGAAAATTTAAATTGACTAGAATAATTCAAATGCCAAAACTGTTGAATTAGTTTTCTTTCATCTGTTCTCAAGATATTAAGACACTTCATCTGGTTATTCTCAGTTACTTCTCTTTTTTTTTCTAGTAGGCTACAGTTCTTTTTGTTTAGCTCACTGATACAAAAGGCTATACATTCGTACTTTAAACCTAATCTTGGAGGTTCACCTGAACCTATAGTTGTTTCAGGTTCTGGTGTATAACACCAGATGATACAAAGTAGAACATCTTCAGCAGCCTCCACCAATTTTTTACATGAATCTTCACAACCTCTATCCATGAAACAGATTAGAACTCAATAAAGAGGACTCCCATCCATAAAAGACTAATTTTTTTTTTTTTCCATACAAATCTGAAGTCTGGAAGAAGAGTTCTGATTTATCTATATCCTGAAATCTGGCCCTTTTGATTTTGCCCTCCTAGACATAGAATGGAAGTTTTAATAAGCTGATGAGTCTTGCATTTTCCAGTATTACGTATTCTAGTTCTGTTGCTTACAACCAAAAACTTCAACAACAAAAGCAACTGGATGAACATTGAGTCTAGAAATAGCTGGGTCCTGATCTCAAATATCTTGAAATGCAACTCCTATAACACAATTACAGTTTCAGAGGCAGGGCAGGTAAAGGTGCAAAAAACTCTTGGAAACTGGGCAGAATGTACTGCACATTCCAGGAAAAAGACGTCATGGCTATTTAGGGCTTCCTTCTTGTCTCTTTCTTTCCTTCCCGTAGGGGTAGAGAAGATGGACTTCAAACATACACGTAGAATTCTGCTTTTGTCTATACCAGTCTCCTTTTCCCCCCATTCTCTTCTGCTTTTCTTTGAGTCCGGTGGGTGACAACCAGTTCTGTTGGAGAGCAAGGACAAAAGTTCATGTCTATCAGTACAAGTCCATCTGTCATACATAGGAAAGGGTCAGTGGGAGTCTAACAGGACTGAACAGGACTTTAGCTTTCAGATAAAGCTGTCAAAAAAGGGCCCCCGGGGCTTTTATTTTAAAGGGTAGGTTTTTAAAGTCACTGGAAGAATTTAGGGCAGTATGTCAGTTGATGAAATACTGTATATAATTTGTATGCTCTAAACAGAGTCATGAAATAAAATGCTATGAACAGTGTACAAGTTGATAATATTAAAGCTTTGCTTCTTTTTAGACACAAGTTATCAGGAACAATGTAGATTACAAAAACCCCCTGAATTCAGTCATAATATATAATCTGTGATTCCTTCGTTCTTCCAAGAAATCGTTTTTGCATAACTTTTTCATTTGTTTTAGTTTTGCTACATTAGCATTGTTAGAGAGATTTGTAAACTGCCTGTATTTGCTTTTTCCAGAGTTTCTTTTCAGTGACATGACATGATGTGAAGACTTCTGCTGTGCAAATGAAGGATATTTTAAGCTATTGATCCATCACCCTCCTCTGAGCAGGCCTTGCAAACATCATGTATCATTAGAGTAAAGGAAAAGCTTTTAAGTTTATTTTGTTTTCAATGTGCTTGGATTTTTCTCAGGTGACAGAAGAGCCACTTGATGAAGTAGAAGACGACTCTAATCTCTGGAACTCCTTTGCTGAAGAGGAAGAGGAGGAGGGCATGGTGTTTTTTGTTTTAGAAGAAAGTACCGGCTACATGGCACCTGCTCTCAGAGCACTGGCAGTTATTCATACTATCATCTCCTTTGTCTGTGTGATTGGATACTACTGCTTAAAGGCAAGTTCTTAATCATACTGCTAATCTATTATTTGTTAAACATTGGCTATGTCCCAAGGTGGCTGTTGGTGCTAATACTGGAATACCTACTGGTACCTAGTTGTTTACAAATTCTCACTGTTCAATATGTAGATGTTTTGCTCCTGTAATCTGTCCAGCAGAAAGTAGTTAACTTTGTTCATAGCAGTGTGTGTGTGTGTGTGTTGGATTCGTGGTTAAAACAGTGCATGTGACACAGCCACATTTGGTTACTGCTGGACTGTGTTTGCGTAGTGTGAGGGCTCTCTCTTTGTTTTACCCACTCTGTGCATCCCTCAGCAGGCATGTTGGGAGGGGTCACAGCCAGGACAGCTGACCTGAACCAACCAGAGGGACATTCCATCTTGCTCAGCAATGAAAAGTGGTGTGTGTGGGAGGGTTGGGGCTTGACTGCCAAGGTGGCCATTGCTCAGAGGCTGCCTAGACATTGATCTGCCTGTGGGAGATTCTAGTGTGATGTTTGGTCTTACATTTTTAGTGTTATAAAGAGTACTATAGGTACCAAAAATACATAAACCATGACAAAGATGCCCACTGTCATTTCCACAGGTCCCTCTGGTTGTATTCAAGAGGGAAAAGGAGGTAGCTAGAAAGCTGGAATTTGATGGACTATACATAACTGAACAGCCAACTGAAGATGATATTAAAGGACAATGGGATCGCCTCGTTATAAATACTCCGTAAGTAAAATTAAATGACTCTATGTAAAGTTCTTATAATATTATAGCTCATTAAGCCACTGATCTAGAACCTTTCCTGTCCACCTTCCTTTGTTAATCTAAAGGAAAGGCATTTAGCACCTTATATTAGATGCTACAGTACTAGATTCTAACATGAAATCTTGTATTATCTGTTTATTTAATAAATACTATTATAACACATACATTCCACCTCCTCCTCATTTTCTAGGGTGTGCAAGGATTATGTATTTTACCTCACAATGCCTCTCCAAGACATTTCACATATTAATCTCTATTGAGAAAGTTCTAAAAAGATGACTTCTATCCTTTCCAGTGACTCCATTTCACTTGCATAGTAGTATTCTCCTCCCTTTCTTTCCCATTCCTTGTTAAAGAAATTTGTACATGACATGAGAAGTAAATCTAGTGAGAAATAGCAGTCCTAGAATTTGAATAGGTCTGACAAGAATTTCTGTCAAGTTGTAGGCATTAGCAAATACTGTAGTAGTCATACACTGATTCTAAGAGTCTTATCTGCTGTTCTGCATCAGTAAGATGCTGCAGCTTGTAGGAGTTACACAGACAAATATTGCAAGTCATCTCTCTTCCCTGGGAAGAATGTCCTGACTACAGGCTGTTTTTCAGAATTTACTGCTAGGTTTAGATTAGCTATTGGGAAGAAGTTCTTTACTATAACAGTGGTGAGGCACTGGAACAGGTTGCCCAGAGAAGCTGTGGACCTCCAGCCCTGGAAGTGTTCCAGGCCAGGCTGGATGGGGCTTGGAGCAACCCGGTCTAGTGGAAGGCGGCCCTGTCCATGGCCAGTGGGTTGGAAAAAGGTGATCTTTAAGGTCCCTTCCATCTATGCTTTTATGATTAGAATCTCTAAAATACTGGAAATTCTTGAATGCTTTGTTTTCCTACACCTAAGTTTGAAGAATTTTTCTTAATTTCATTCAGCAGTATGGACTAGCACATATTATTAAAGTTAAAACAGAACGGAATTGGGAAACTGGAGAGCTTGCTTATTTTCCAACCAGTTTTTCTCACTATTGATAGCAACCCATCTAGATATCCAGTAAGTTTATCTCTAGCAAAAAGAAGCATAAATTAATGAAATATATTGTCAATTTATCCCTAATGACATGCTGTACAGGCTGTTCTCAGCATGCTGCATTGTCTACTGAAGTGAAACAAAAGATTAAGGCTAATTTAAGCAGGCTAATCCTTCCCTGTGATGTTAACTGAGTCTCGAGGTTTAGTGCAGGTACTGTACGATCAGAATAACCACTGCTGGAGGGTACCCAGTGCTCTGTATAAACTGAAATGTGCTTTCCATAAGTGAAATAAAGTATTTAAAAATGCAAAAGAGGTACCCCAACGAATTATTAGATGTTTGTGGTAAAAGAGATAGACAGAAGCTGGCTACACTATGACACATTTTGCTCACAAGCCTGAGAAATAAAGAAAAGAAATAATACAGAGTACTGGACTAGAATACACCATCCATCTGAGTCACGAGAAGCATTTGCCTTTATCTGGAGTAATTTCATTCAGAATTCCAATTCAGAAAGGTAAAAATTCTAGCATAGTATTTGGGAAGTTTGCTTCACATCCCAGAAGAACAGTGTTCTGGAATCTCATTTTTCTGTCACTAACACTTACTTTATGTTACCAATACTGTCCTTTAGTTTAAGTAGCTCTTTTTCTCTTTTACATTCTTGCATATTTTCTCAACTCAGTGTTATTTCCAGGAAATAAGGAGAGAAAAATCTTAAATTTTGTAGTGTTTCCAGCTAATTGGCATTCCTCACAATGGCCATAATATACAGTAAGATCATTAGAATGAGGAGTTCCTGGATCCTGCTATATATATATTTGCTATATATTGGCAAATGGTCTTCTTGAATTTCCTTGGCAGTTTTAACATTTTTAAATTTCTGTTGGCAAACTGTTGACTGGTTCTCAAGTGTTCAGCCTCTACCTGAAGTGTAATCCAATGAACGTGAAAATTATTTATGCTTCAAGATTCTATTTTTTTCCTCTGAAAATCATTGTCTAGTTTGATTTTTATGGCTAGTAGTGATAAAGTATTTAGGAGATGAATGATATTACAGTGACTAACCTGCTATTATGGAATTGTTAGGCTTTTAGGTGATACTATTTAGCCTGTTGTC
Organism: Edolisoma coerulescens; assembly: GCA_013397115.1. NCBI lineage: Eukaryota > Metazoa > Chordata > Aves > Passeriformes > Campephagidae > Edolisoma > Edolisoma coerulescens. Next base: position 3,119,559 of record VWZW01000415.1, read on the forward strand.
CTTTTGTAGCCAGTCATATTTGTGGATGGGAAAAAGAAAAGGGGTGTGGAGGGGGAAGATGATATTGCAGCAAAGTATGATTAATACCAGCTGTTGTCCACATGAAAAGAAATCATTCTCATAATTTGAAGTGCAGTGAGTGAACAAAATTATACCAAACTTTGCAATGATCAGGAACATGGTATTTTCTCCTTTTTCTGTTGTTGTTTGTTTTTTCTTTCCCCTATCAAGTTAAAATAACTTGAAATATATTTGCCTTATCTATGTAGGTCCTTCCCTAACAATTACTGGGACAAATTTGTGAAACGGAAGGTAGGCTTTTTATAATTCTATTATGTTTTTCAGAGCAATAATCTACTATTTGGTTAATTTGGATATCCATATAATATGCTCCTGTGCACATAAATACAGAAATAACTGAGAAATGAAATTTGTTTTATGGAAGTCATTGTTGTGTTAAATGTCTCGGTGAACAGGCAGCTGCGGCGTAGGTGGGAGGAGGGAGGAAGACAGAAGGCTGTGGTTTCCTTCCTAGACTCAGACATTTGAAATAACTTTGTGCTGTCAATCAGCCAGCAGGTCTAATTTACAATCATTGTCATCTTTAGGATACAAAGCCCCCTCATTGCCCTAAAAAAAGAAAAACATGCCAGCTTAAATGACAGCAAATTATACATAAGCTTTCAGATAATAGCCTTTAATGCTTCTATTTTTCTTTTTTGCGCTCCCCTGGTTTCCTAAGAGTTCTTACTGTTCTAGTAGTGTTAATTGTTAAGGACTTTTTTTTTAAAATTCCTGACAACTACTGGTCTAAAGTAGGTGAATGTCACTGAGGACTTTCACTGAGCAAAAGCTTCTCTTCTTCCATTTTCAGGTTATTAACAAGTATGGAGACTTATATGGAGCAGAGCGCATTGCAGAACTTTTGGGTTTGGACAAAAGTGCCCTTGATTTTAGTCCAGTGGAAGAGAGCGAACCAGAAGAAGCATCTCTTGTGTCATGGTATGACTTTTGAACTTCACAGACAAATATGTTGGTATAACTTCACCATCAAAGATAAAAATGGATTTAATTTTGAAACTGTTGTGAGGTTTTCCTCAGCATGGAAAATTCAAATAGATAAGTCCTCCTAGTGTGGAAGTAAAATAAAATAGCTTTTTGTTTGTTCTAAAACACGGTTGTGTTATAAAAGTTGAAAAAAAAATCAGTGAATTTATGTTGACTGATATAGTTGGCCACTCTTTTAAACTATAATTATTGCAGCATTTAAAAGGTCTCACAATGGAGTTTATAAACCAAAGGACAAAAAATATTGATAACAACTACCTAGATAACAGGTGTCTAGTACAGATTCAGAGATGTTTTCATGATTTAATCAGTCAGTCAAGATGAGAGTTCGAAAGTGTCCCAGTCCCACGTGATTTATGCTCCTACAAGAGTTTGTTTTCTCAATACATAAGTTGAGCAAGATAGATTTCCCTTTGCAAGCCATGCAATGGCTAATAAAATATGTAGAATATTGCAGAAGGCATTACCTTTTTTCTTGGTTATTCTGGCAATATTTTACACTAGACAGAACACTTATCTCTTGAATTCAAACAATCTGTGTTCCACATTTCACTACTTTTGGCACACATTTTAATTTTTTAAGTCTGGAATATGGTGGCATCACTCTTTCTGAAATTGTTACACCAGTTTTGTTGGTTTAGAAAGTCTTTATGGGTGCTCAGAATCAATGAATAGTTTCTGAAAAATGAAGCACCCGGATCACTCAAAAAATGAACAGTTGATTTATATCACCACCTTCAGCAAAAAAAAAGTGAAGTGTCAAAACTAGTTTGCTGTTTATAAATACAGAATTCAATACTCATTTTTGACATTTATGTATTTCAAAAATTTTGTATTTCTTAGGCTAAGCTCCATTGATACAAAGTACCACATTTGGAAGCTCGGAGTTGTTTTCACTGATAACGTGAGTATGTTAGCCTAGGAGAATATGCTTTGATTTACTCTTAAAATGGTTGTACGTCTTTCACCATCTGCTTTTATTTAAACAAACATAAACAAATAATATTGCATTACAGACCGTTTTAAAATATTTTTTTCCTGTCTTGTATTGTAGCAAATTGCTTTAATTTCTGTCAGAATTTTATTTTTGATTCTAAAGGGCAATATGCACCTCCTCACCACTGATACAATATTAGCATTTCAGAAGTTAATGGGGCATTCATGTAATTTTGTAGAAATCAATCTAGCAACCAAAGGTCTTTTCTCAAAATCAAGCGCAGTTTACAAAAAGTTATCCTTTTTTATACTTGAATCATGTATTTGACATGACTGGTTAATTCTTACCTTTCAAACCTTCTCCTTTGGAAGAATCACATTTATATTAAAATTCCTTTTTTTTTTTTCTTTTTTGGTGAGCATTCACAAACAAACCAGAAGGTCAAGGTGAATCAATCAAATGACAATGTATAAATTCTTAAATTCCTTGTGCATTGAAAGCACACTGAGCCACTTTTCCTCAGTATAAGTTTTGACATCAGGTTCAGGTTCACTGCTTGTTAAAAGAATAAGCTGTGTTATGTGCCTTAGGTTTTGTAGGTGTACTGGCTGACATGGTCTGAGACTTCAACAAAGTGTCTCAAGAGTAATACAGTGCATTTTTCCATCCAGAATCAGTGTTAAAATTTAAAGTACTGTGTCAAAAACTCCCTAACCAAAACAGTTTCACAGTAGGGGTTATTGATGTTAATAATATCATTATTATTTAATTTTAAATTTATTTTTAAAATGTTTATTTAAATATTTTATATGTATCTAAATTATATATTTAAATATGTAAGGATAGATAGATCTCAGCATAACTAAGCAATAAACGCTCCTTAAATGAACAGTGGAGAGGATGAGAGACAGAGTAAGTCTTTTTGAACATGTAAAATGGAGGTATTACATTCAGACTCTGATTCAAATCCAATCATGAGAATATTACTTTATTTCATAACTGTTGTGGACAGAACTAAAGCTTTGGACACAGTTTCTCAGGGAGGTGCTGCTGTTGAGTCACAAGGCACAGAAAGGACCCCCTTCTTTCTAAACTCCTCAGAGAGGAGTCTGGGTGTGACTGCATCCAATCTTAGTCTCAGACTCAGACAATGGTTTATGTCTAAAGGATTTTATAGGTGTAATTGATCCTTTATATAACTTCGTCCTGCAGAATTAAGGATGGCAAACCGAATATACTTGTATAGGTAAATAAGTGGTTTATTGCAATTGATTATGATAATGATTGGACTACGGGACATTTTAATCAGAATTATATCCTGCACAGTATAGATGGCTATAACTGCTATTATAGTAAATTGTTTATTAAATTAATGGTTTAAAAGGTAGCTTAATAATTACTGTTATGTTACCTGCCCATATCAGTGACAGTGGGCGAACCTCTTTGGTTCAGCCTCAAGGAGTAACTCTGGGGAATGTTCCCACTCAAGTAAAAAATCTACACACACACACACCCCTGGAAGTGCTAGAAATCCCTGCCACTAAAATGTGTGACTGAGCTTTTACAACATAAAGTGATTGACTGGAATTCATATGTTCCCAGGCTAGTCACGCCAGCAGAGCACCATTCATCTTAAAATAAGTTATTAGTACTACTACTCATGAGTTGCTCTGTCAGGAAACACCTGCCTTCCACAGGTGTTTCCCTGCCAGTGCCAGTAGCTGTCAGGATACTCACATTTTTCGCATCCTTGTGATGTCTATTTTTGGGGTTGTTAAGTGAGGCCGGTCTCCGCATTTTTCAACAGCAAAAGCAGTGTGATGTCCCCCTCCACCACTGGTAATTTTCAAAAGTTGGGTGAAGTTTGAGGTATTCCATCCCTACCTAGGCAAAATGTCCTGCTACAACAACTTGAGTGACTTTAAAAAAAGCTATGTTCTGGATCCAATAATCCACATCAGCCCTTGCTAACCCTCTGCCACTTTTCACTTTCTCTGCAGTCATTTTTGTATTTAGCTTGGTACACAACTATGTCTATCCTTGGGCACTACAACAACTTCTTCTTTGCTGCTCATCTGCTGGATATTGCTATGGGTTTTAAGACATTGCGAACTATTTTGTCTTCAGTCACTCACAATGGCAAACAGGTTAGTGCTACATGCAAAGGTTTGAAAAGACATATACTTGGTAAAAGTACTGGGAAAAAATTTGTTGTACTGGAAATATGGGAATGCAATTCATTTGTATTGTGACAGGGTTGATCACATCTCCTGCAACACACTTAATACATGTTAAACCCTATGAAATTACAACAATCTATACCCACCAAGTGCTAATAGATAAAGAAATTTCATACACAATAGAAATCATATAATTTTAGAAAAATACAAGAATATGAATTAGTACCTAACCAGCTCCTTCTATATTCTCAATGATGAGCTGATTGGTGATAAATATTAAGAATACACAATCCCTCCTTAGCTTCAACAGTAATAATGATCTGGGCACTGAGATTTCAACATTTGGCTAATAAGAATGTGCTTAAAGGTGTGGGTATTCTGCACTGGGAAATACACTTCTATGTCACTTTGTCATGCAAAAATCACGTTTATATAGTGTACTCCTAAAACTAATTGCTAAAATTTCTGCAGGGAATCATTCTCTGATCTCCAACGACTCCATGTTCCTAGATAGCACAACAACAAAAACCAAGCTTTACAGTTACCTTTTAACTTCTATTTAAGAAATCTAAATTCCCCAAAATAGAATTTCAAACATGCACATTCCATTCCTTCTCCAATGCAGTAACATATATTCTAAGCCCACTCCTATGCCCTGCTAGATTTGTCAAAACATTTTAAACCACATGATGTTTTGGAAGAGGCATAAAAATATACCCACACAAGGTGATGATGTGTATCATTACACAAACAAATGAAATCTCTGGCTTTATCCTGTTTATTTTACTTTAGGATGACCAAATTCATATTAGTTTTAATGATTGTAACGATTTATGTATTTTATGATTTTTTTTTTTAATGTAATTGTCAAAACTGAGCATAGTTGACAAAACTGTTTCAACCAAAGACCATGTTTTTTTGTTACATTCTTAACAAGCAAAGATTAGTTTTTTAATCCTGTTGTTTTTCTGGCTAGTAGATATGAACACTGAAAGGCAACTGCAGATCTCTGAATTGAAATGTTCACTTTGGGGACATGCTGACAGATCTGCAGATAGTGATAATTGATTACCTTGTCCTTCAATATTCTTATGTTTCTTTTTAAAAAGTAAATACTGATTGTTGCATTTTTAAAAATATGTAGCTCTCAGTAACTCCTCTCTAGAGCTGTATCTTCTAACACCATCTTCAACAGACAATATAATCTAGTCTCATTAACTGCTAAACCTTTTCACCTAATGGTTTTATTTCCTTAAAAGCAGGACCTGGAAATTACTTACTCTTATCTAAAAAATTTTCTATCCATTTTAGCAATGGCTTTGCTGAACAGCTTTAGAATAGAAAATAGACTATAATAAGTCATTATAAGTCCTAATAAGTCCCAGTGGAAATTATTTGTCAAATTATCTAAAGAGTTTTATTTTTAATACTTATTTTTTATTGCATATCCAGTGTTTCAAGTTACTATAATTTAACTTTCAAACTAGAGAGTGTAAAAATTGCTTTGGTGGTGCACACAACTGCTATCTTTAGTTTCCTTATTGGGAAAGGTACAACATAACCCATTTCAATATTTAAGGCAATGCACCAAGCTGGCATGTCTCTTCTGACAAAGTGATATTGAAACCTATTTTCATGTCATGTCTCCACACACAGCTTGTGCTTACTGTGGGACTCCTTGCTGTAGTGGTGTACCTTTACACTGTGGTCGCCTTCAACTTCTTCCGCAAATTCTACAACAAAAGTGAAGATGAAGATGAACCAGACATGAAGTGTGATGACATGATGACGGTAACTAAAACATCACCTGCATGCCTCAAGTGTCATCCTGAATTTTCAAATGGATACTTTAGACAGAATGATAAGTAAGGAGAGATGTGTCTGTTGCTAAATGGGTTCCTCTTGATAAATGTCATTTTGGAAATATGAACAGTCTTGAAGTTCCTTCTGCATTCTCCAGTAGTCTGGAGCAACAACAACTCCAGTAGTCTGGAGTCAACAGCAAATAGATGACACACAGAAAGATATTCTGAATTTTTCTCCTAAATACTGTGGTATATGATTTGCTGCAATGCTTTTACAGCTGAGGATGGCAAACCCTCAAAGTAAAAAAGGAATTTCTTGACAAACTGGTCAGAGCTGCAAAAAGCTGTGTTGTCACAACACAAATAAACCTCATTTGTTCCCAATGTTCGCAAGTGTGCAACTCTTCCTGTCCTTATTTATATGAATTATATGATGTTATTAGCACTACTTATAAAAGCCTGCTCCAAAATTAAAATTAGTAATTTAGTCATGAAGAAGGAAGTCAAGGGTGAGAAAGCAGAAATTACAACTTATTATGGGTGATAATCTTATGATGCCAATTTACTTCTGTCAAAACAGCACATACTCTACAGATACATATTAATGTATGAAGAGGATTTGATTTTCTTACTGTACACAGAAAACACAAATTCAGGTATTAATAGTGTAATGTTATGAGTTTGAGGCCAGTTGGTATTTCCCATGGAACAGAAACACTCTGCCCTGCATTATACACCAAAGAGAGAATAAAATACCTCAGAACAGAGGTGTATCATAGACTTCGCAGAATGATCTTCCCTATCCTTGAACTTTCTTTTAAACACTCAGTGCAAGTTAGACATGCAAATTACAGAAATTATGAAACCTGCCCAAACTTTGTGAGCTGGATACTATGGTTGGGTCATAAAATAAGTGTAGAAATAATTAGAATAATAAAACAATACTACATTTTAAACCACTCTATCAAGTGAGGTATCAATTCTAAGTTATATTTTTAAGTATTATTAAACTCATACTAGCATCTTAAGTAATCAGTAAAACTGCACTATAAAAATGGATGCGTAGTTCTTTTTATTGTTTGCTAATGCCAGGTTTTATACTCATTATTTAACACCCACTGCTGTCTAATGTGACTCCAGAAAACTGGCTGTGCTTAGAGATTGATATTGTTTTTAACCCACACTGTGTGGCTGAAGGTGGTTTACAAGATTCTGTACTCAATCATGCAGGAATATCAGTAGTTTATCACTCCTGCAGAAGATTCCATTCCAATACACTTACACAGATTAAATGTACAGATTATTAAAGATTTTTCTATTAAGATTTGTATCTTCAAAAAATGACAATACTTTTGGAAAGTGATTTCTTCTGCATTGAACTGAACACAGGCAGTTTCACAGATCACAACTAATTTACAATATAATAAACCAGACATCTAGTATTGCAAAATTAAATTATCTGGAAACTACCTACACACAGGTAGATCTATTTGTTGTGAATATCCCACTGTTTATCTTATGGCAATATTTTCCACATTTCTAAACTTCACTGCAAGACTTTAAAAGATGTCCTCTGCTTAGTCAGAGCAAGGTAGGACCTTAGGAATAAATATAAGGAGTTGAATACAGTAATAAATACAAGAAAAGTACCCCCCAAATGGTCTCAGTGTGGACGTAACACCCAGGGAGTGAGGAGTAGGTAACAGCTGATGTTGACTCCCTCTCTTAGTAAGTGTACCTGAAGGTGGAATCACATCAGTTAAGAAAGTAACAGATTTTGGGTGCAGTGTTTCTGATACATGAGGAACGATATTATGTGTTCTTGTTACTATAAATTGTTAAGAGAATTAGCAAAGCAGAATAATTAAAAAAAAAAAAAAAGAAAAAACCCCAACAGAATAATTCATAGTAAATATATCTGTAATTTTCCTCTCTCTTTTTTAGTGTTACCTGTTCCACATGTATGTGGGTGTAAGAGCTGGTGGTGGCATTGGAGATGAAATTGAGGATCCTGCTGGAGACCCTTATGAAATGTATCGAATTGTCTTTGACATAACATTTTTCTTCTTTGTCATTGTTATCCTCCTGGCCATTATTCAAGGTACTATCACTTACCCTAGCAGACATTCTTCAAAATAAGTTCAACTTTGTAAACCATATTTATGTTTGAGGTAAATTTAGCAGTATTGCTATAAAGACTTATTTCTGAGTTTAAAAATCATTAATTCTGAAAGTAATAATTTTATATTAATTCATACATAATATGCCTTTTCCCAAGTACTATACAAAGTCAAAGCACAAGGAATGTAACTTACCTGGGTTGCAGTGTTTATGAACACTTTTACTACTATCCAGCAATGATGAAGCTTGTGCAGGATCACTGTTCTCCTATACTAAGCATTTAAACTTGGGAGAGCCTTGCTGAAGACACTCTTCCCACTTTTAGCCTGGAACCACCACAGCTGACTGGGGAATGGAGACTTTCCCATTGGAAAGGGTAAATGACATGGAGAAAGTCACCATGGCTGCAGAGACATTTCCTCCTTTCTTTAGAGGTTGATTTGCAGCTGTAATTGGTTTGCAGTTGTGGTTTACAGCAAGCAAGACCCCTCTTCAGTGATGTGCAGCATTCAACACTCATTGCACAAAATCTAAGGCTGTTAAGGAAAAGAACCCGCTGTTTTATGGCAACCTGGTGGCAAAGAAAAAATGTAACACATCTCTACTGAGAAAAAGTTACAAATGTCACAGTCCCCAGAATGATCCAATTCTTTTCTTAAAATGTTGAAAGTGGAGGAGTAATGCTTCAAATTTGAGGAAGACTCACAAACTGGCCAAGGTGGGCTGTGGGAGCAGAGCTGTCTTTGTATCCAAGACTTGGGATACAAGAGTTTCATGAGAAGGAGAGTGATAATTAATTTCATTCATGGGAACAAAAGAAATGACCTTATGCAAGGTTAAATGGACTATAATAAAGCACAAAAAAGTCTCTCTACTCTCAAGATTGTGTCTGTATGTATAAACACACTAAATTCTAGGCAGTGGAGGATGCCTGACTGACATTACTTGCAATACGAATATTGCTAAGTACTGAAGTGTCGCTACTTTTCTATTTCAAATAGGTCTGATTATTGATGCTTTTGGTGAATTAAGAGACCAGCAAGAACAAGTGAGGGAAGACATGGAGGTAGGAAGCACATTACATTTTTCATTGCTCTTCTTCATCTAGATCGTCACCAATTAGAGCGTTTGAGTTAAAATTCATCTCTAACCACAACTTTTGCTTTCAGACCAAATGCTTTATTTGTGGAATCGGCAATGACTACTTTGACACAACCCCACATGGCTTTGAAACACATACTTTGCAAGAACATAACTTGGCAAACTATCTGTAAGTACATTTTACAACTGGAACTGTGATAAAGAGACCTGTCAGATGTAGTGCAATTTAGGTGCACACACTGCTGAAAATCCCAAGACAGAATTCTGTAAAACTGAAGAACATCTTTCTGGTCTCCGCTCCTCTATTCCACACTGCTGGTTATTTTTAAAGTGCTCACCTTACACATAAGGTACCTTAGTAGAATGAGACCAGAAGGCATATCAACTCCTTATTCTGCTGGAAGGAAAGCCAGATATTGGGAAGGATAGAAGACAGTTTAATACATTGCTTTAGTTTGGAAGTTTTGATTGTGACATGGTAATGCTGATGAGACCATAGAAAATTGGCTTCAATTTGACAAAAAAGAAAACCCAAACCCAAACAAAGCAAATAAAGGCACTTATAGAAAGTTCTTGAAAGATAAGCTCAAAAAAATAATTAACAACTCTGGTCCTATAGTTCTTTAGTGACAGTGGAGCTTTTTGAAAGCTTGAAGCACTCAGGAGCTGTACATGTTTAGCCTATACCCCAGACTCCCAAAAGAGTGCTCTTCAACTTTCACTAGTAAATATAGAGCAGACCTAAGAGGATATTAAAAAGGTTACTCTTGTTGCATTAGTTACTACAACAAAGATAACTAATTATATGAGCATTGTGCCAGCAGAACGAAAGGAGAAGATGGTAAAATCTTATAGCATTCTGGCTTTGCAATACTGCATCTGAACTTTTTTTAATTTAAAAAAGAAAATCAATTGCCTAATGTGATGAAAATTTCCATTAATATCCATAGTTTTACCAGTCCACAACATCCAAGCTTTCTTACTATACTGAATTGCTTACCTGGTACACGGGAGCCTCTAATTCACTGTAAGTTAAAAATGGCCATTTCCTTCATAATAGAATACACAGTGCACAAGGTTACCCTTTAATTAGACAACTGCTAAAATCAGTGTACTTTCCTTCCTTCACCGTGAAAGCACATATTAAGCCTAATTCCAAATGCACTGCATCCAAAGTGTCCAACCATGAGTAGTATTACCGCTAAGCAGACCACAGTTCGTTCTCTACAATCTTCCTAATTAGTTCAAGTTCTCAACATTTGACTGAGCACAGGTTTTGGGAAAGGATAGGCTCAGCCTGTGAGCTGTATAGCAGGAGTGTTCAGAATTCCTGGTGCAGCTCAGTATTTACCATACTTCTACTTCCCGTGCAGTAGCCATAGTAACTTCTTCCAAGGTGAGATGTTGGAGCATATGTGCACAGAATTTGGCATATGCCTAATTCAGGCATTGCTCCTCACACTGAAACACAGGAAATACTAAACAGCATTTTCCTACTTCTAAAGATTTTTTATCTGTTAGCACTTCCACAGGAGACATGCTTCAGGACATAATTTTCTCCTTTAAAATAAGCACCTTAGATGCCTAGTAGCATCATTGCTTTGCTGGTTGGCATAATCTTCCTCACATAACCCAGACTAGAAAAGGTCAGGCAGAGATGTTATGTTTCCTGCATTAATACTCACTTCATGGGCTTGTTTCAGGTTCTTCTTAATGTATCTAATTAACAAGGATGAAACTGAGCATACTGGCCAAGTGAGTAGAAAATAAAACTTAATGGTTTTTCTTAAGTTTACCTTTCAACATTTTTATCTTCTCAAGCCTCGTAGCTGTGTACCAGTAGGTGGAACTGATGTACCACTGAGAAGTGGGGATGATGCCACTCTCCCTAAGAGTCTACTGCCAGTGAAAGAAAAGAAGGGTTAAAACAAAAGGGAGGGGGGATGCTGCACTGTGTTATTTCACCCAGCAGTCAACTCTGTCAGAAGTCAGTTAGTTACTACTAATCGTACTGTCATCTCTCAAAAGAATATCTCAAATGCACCAGGTGTAGTTTATTCCCAAAAGGCTTAAGTATTTAGGCTACTATATTTATAGTCAAAACCTATATATATGTGTAGATAGATAGGTATTTGGGTGTCCATATGTTTAGCATTGTTAAGCCCTAAAGGTAAATAAATAAGAAAAAAACTAGAATTTAATTATATCTTATCGCTAATAAGAAGCTCTTAGGCAAATGCTACAGAAGTACCTTTGTTTTCCATTCAAAGCAAAACACATTTGCCTATATACAGATTTATGAACAGGTTTGCTCTGATATAAATAGATTGATTAATTTATATTTAAGGTATTTTACTAATAGAGCTTAAATTTTGGTAGTACTGAATAAAAAAGAGTATAAAACTTTTACAAACATTATTGAGTTACAATCTTTTGAGTTCCAGTGGCTTTACAGTTCTACTCCACGGTAGCAGGCACAGTATGTGGTTATTGTTAAAAGTTTATCTACAGCACTAACTGCACAGTGACTGTTAAAATACTCTTTCTCATTTTCAGGAATCATTTGTGTGGAAGATGTACCAAGAAAGATGTTGGGACTTCTTCCCAGCAGGGGACTGCTTCCGAAAACAGTATGAGGATCAACTTGGCTAATTTCACAAAAAAAAAATTTATTCATGAACTGCTAAGATCCAGTATACAAAAAACCCCTAATTCTGTTCTTTTCATGGTGTAATTTCACAGCTTGTATTTGCTTTAAATGTCTTTAAAGTTCAAGACACACATAAAATTTGACACTATTTAAGAGGCTTTTTGTACCTACCACATATGAAACAGGTCTTTTGTTGGAATTTTAATTAGAAAAATCTATGCCAGATTAATTTAAGCCTTCCAGTTCAAACATGGCCTAAAAGTATAACAACTGTTTAACCACATCATTAACCTGGTGTTTGGCAGTACAGTTGAAAGGGCTAAAAGACATCTTAATTGCACATTTGACATTGAAGAACTTGAACATCAGAGGCCATACCTCAGAAAAAATAGTTCAACTAACTGCTGTTTTTCCCCACAGTATTTGCTAGTGAATGTATTAAGATACAATTTGAAAAGCTTTAAGCAGTTAAAAAGAAATCATTTTCAAACACTTTGTCAACCTTGAAACATTAAAGTGCCTTAAAACCTCTGTAGACATAGCTATGCAAACTTTTTATTTGTTAGTGTTCTAGATGAACAGACCCATTAACTGTATTGCTTTTCTGTCTTTCTGTATCAAATTGCACTTGAAGTTTGTTTATATCCTACCTTCAATAACAGCTTATTAGATGCTGCTGTTAAAAGACATACACTGTATCAAAATGAACACAATTTAAATCTTAGGCCAAAATAAAACAATGCTCTACAGTCACCTGCAAGTAGAAGTTGCTAGGATTATGCATTTTTTTTTCTTCTAATAAAAAGTGCCCACTGCAATAAAGTATTATAAACCAAATATTATCGTTGCTGTCATCTTTCCCATTTTTCTACAATATGGAGTTTTGTGACAATGGTGACTAAAAACGCATGTCTTCATTGTTCATCCACAGCTTTATTTTAAGGACTACACTGAGCAAGTACAAGGTGAAATAATTGTTCTCTTTGTGCAACGTAGCCTGCTTCTTTAGCAAAGAAAACTGTAATTTCATCACAAATTTTAGACCTTTCTAATAATATCATTAGTCTTCAACAATTTTCAATCTCATCTAAATTAATTTTGGTTGCACAAAATTTTAAGTGCCAGCAAAGAAAAACAGGCATTTGGCATACAGAGAAAGAAAACAACGAGACAAAGAAAGATTCAACTTTCTATGTAATCTTTGCTATATTCAATTATTCATATGAGGAAATCTGAGCTTCAGGAGATCATGCTGTCCAGCCAATCTTCAAGCTCTTCTTCAGTAACATCTTTAGATGTACATTGCTGTTGCTGTGATGATGTGCTTTTCTCTTCAGGCATATCTACTTTCAAAGGCTCTAGAAAAGTAAAAATAACAAGATTGAAAATCTGGAAACAATTCTATACTACCTCTGTCCTGCATCAGTTTGCTTTTAATTCACAAATGACTGCATTTAAACACAATCTCTCCTTCTTGAAGAACAGCGAATCACATTCCAAAAATAGTTTCCATGCTAAACTTAATTTTGTAAAATAAATGCTAGTAAAGTTTGAAAGTATCATTTAGGAGAAGTCATCAGAAATAGCTGTCAATTCTTTTGTACACTATTAGCACAGTGAACTAAGGGCTGATGAAGTTACACAAATACCTTACCTTCCCTGCAATAAAATTCCCCAACAGTACACTTTTTTTTTAAAGTTTAAATTTTTGCTAAATCATAAACCCAATGCTGTTTTGCAGAAGAATTTCACTTAATGTTTAAAGTGAACTGACAATGGTGAAACTTCAGTTTAGTAAGGAGTTAAAATTGAAAATGAACAAATGGGTCAGAACACAGCCCCAGATAAATGAAATGCAGCGTAACAGAGATGATGATAGCAGTACTGTTGACTGGCTAATCAAAAATTCAAAAACATCACCAAAACAGAGAGTAATGGAAATCAAATAAGGGCACACTGGAGAGAAAACTTACCATTTTCCTTACAATCCATTTTCAAATCTTTCTCAGTTGATATGCTGCAGGATAATGCACCTGACACAGGTCTATTTTCTGTATTAATGGGAGCCTCTAGATTCAGGAGAAGATCTAGTTCTTCATCCAAATGGTCAGCACCTTGATTTGATACTGGATGGACTCTCTGAAATGATTCTCTTGCATTTGTCCTAGAGCCATTTTTACTTCCAGGTTCTGAGGGAGCAACAGAATTACCAACAGAATGGGAGACCAACACGGTTTCACTTTGAGCCAGAGACTGTTGAAACAGCTGCTCTCTCTTCTTCCCATCTTCAAAAATTTTAGATTTCATCTGTGGGATCTCTAGAGGTGTTGATGCCTAAGAGTAAAAAAAAGGACTTGAGTCCTTATAATGATTATCTCTTATTACTATTCTGTCTAATTTGGATTATAATTCATACTTGCTATATTTGATCACTTAAGAAGATACACCAAATTTGGGCAGAATCAAATTCAGAAGTAAAAGGAAACTAAAGTTATCTTGATATTTTTACAAAAGAAAATGCAAAATACAAGCTCTTTTTATGCCTTATTATAGAATATGAGATTGTATGCTAACACTGATACTGACAGAATCATAGAATGGTTTGGAAGGGACCTTAAAGATCACCTGGTTCTGAGCCGCCTGCCATTGGCAGGGAACCTTCCACTAGACCAGATTGCTCAAAGCCTCATCCAGCCTGGTCTTGAACACTTCCAGGGATGGGGAGTCCATAGCTTCTCTAGGAAAGCTGTTCCAGTGCCTCACCACTCTTACAGTAACGAACTTGTTCCTGCAATCTAATCTAAACCAACTCTCCTTCAGCTTCAAGCCATTTCCTTTGTCCTATCTATACACGCCCTTGTGAAAAGTCCCTCTCTAGCTCTGTAGCCCTGCGTAAGGTACTGGAAGGTGCTGTAAGGTCTCCCTGGTGCCTTCTGTTCTCCAGGCTGAAGAGCCCCAACTCTCAGCCTGTCTTCACTGGAGATACGCTTCAGCTCTCTGATCAACTTTGCAACTGTCCTCTGCACTCATCCCAACAGATTCATGTCTTTCCTGTGCTAGGGACCCCAGAGCTGGATGCAGCACTCTTGGTGGGATCTCACAAGGGCAGAGCAGGCAGCGAGAATCACCTCCCTCAACCTGCTGCTAATTTCCTTTGAAACATGGCGCACGGTGCCGAGTCATGTTGAGCTTTTCATTCATAAAACACCCCCAAGTCCTTTTCCCCAGGGCTAGTCTTAATCCTTCTGTAAGGGTCATATTTCTCCTTGCTTAGACAGTTGGATCCTTTTAAGAACTTTGGTTTTATATTTAAGTCTCACTGGCTCTTTTGCCCTCACATAAGTATTTTCTTTTTCACAGTTTGAAGGAACACATTACTAACATTGTTGCTACCTCCCTTCTCCTGCCACTGGAGAAAAAATGATATTTTCTTCACCTTTAAAATTGACAGTTCTATCTATTAAGATTGATTCATGGAAAAAACATGTATGTTGATATTAGCTATGTAGAAGATTAAATCACAATTAAAATAATTAGCAGGAAGAATGTGAAAGCACTAAGAAAATTTTGGTGCAAGCTT
>VWZW01000415.1:3135381-3187645 GCA_013397115.1 Edolisoma coerulescens
TAGTTCTTCATCCAAATGGTCAGCACCTTGATTTGATACTGGATGGACTCTCTGAAATGATTCTCTTGCATTTGTCCTAGAGCCATTTTTACTTCCAGGTTCTGAGGGAGCAACAGAATTACCAACAGAATGGGAGACCAACACGGTTTCACTTTGAGCCAGAGACTGTTGAAACAGCTGCTCTCTCTTCTTCCCATCTTCAAAAATTTTAGATTTCATCTGTGGGATCTCTAGAGGTGTTGATGCCTAAGAGTAAAAAAAAGGACTTGAGTCCTTATAATGATTATCTCTTATTACTATTCTGTCTAATTTGGATTATAATTCATACTTGCTATATTTGATCACTTAAGAAGATACACCAAATTTGGGCAGAATCAAATTCAGAAGTAAAAGGAAACTAAAGTTATCTTGATATTTTTACAAAAGAAAATGCAAAATACAAGCTCTTTTTATGCCTTATTATAGAATATGAGATTGTATGCTAACACTGATACTGACAGAATCATAGAATGGTTTGGAAGGGACCTTAAAGATCACCTGGTTCTGAGCCGCCTGCCATTGGCAGGGAACCTTCCACTAGACCAGATTGCTCAAAGCCTCATCCAGCCTGGTCTTGAACACTTCCAGGGATGGGGAGTCCATAGCTTCTCTAGGAAAGCTGTTCCAGTGCCTCACCACTCTTACAGTAACGAACTTGTTCCTGCAATCTAATCTAAACCAACTCTCCTTCAGCTTCAAGCCATTTCCTTTGTCCTATCTATACACGCCCTTGTGAAAAGTCCCTCTCTAGCTCTGTAGCCCTGCGTAAGGTACTGGAAGGTGCTGTAAGGTCTCCCTGGTGCCTTCTGTTCTCCAGGCTGAAGAGCCCCAACTCTCAGCCTGTCTTCACTGGAGATACGCTTCAGCTCTCTGATCAACTTTGCAACTGTCCTCTGCACTCATCCCAACAGATTCATGTCTTTCCTGTGCTAGGGACCCCAGAGCTGGATGCAGCACTCTTGGTGGGATNTCCTTTGTCCTATCTATACACGCCCTTGTGAAAAGTCCCTCTCTAGCTCTGTAGCCCTGCGTAAGGTACTGGAAGGTGCTGTAAGGTCTCCCTGGTGCCTTCTGTTCTCCAGGCTGAAGAGCCCCAACTCTCAGCCTGTCTTCACTGGAGATACGCTTCAGCTCTCTGATCAACTTTGCAACTGTCCTCTGCACTCATCCCAACAGATTCATGTCTTTCCTGTGCTAGGGACCCCAGAGCTGGATGCAGCACTCTTGGTGGGATCTCACAAGGGCAGAGCAGGCAGCGAGAATCACCTCCCTCAACCTGCTGCTAATTTCCTTTGAAACATGGCGCACGGTGCCGAGTCATGTTGAGCTTTTCATTCATAAAACACCCCCAAGTCCTTTTCCCCAGGGCTAGTCTTAATCCTTCTGTAAGGGTCATATTTCTCCTTGCTTAGACAGTTGGATCCTTTTAAGAACTTTGGTTTTATATTTAAGTCTCACTGGCTCTTTTGCCCTCACATAAGTATTTTCTTTTTCACAGTTTGAAGGAACACATTACTAACATTGTTGCTACCTCCCTTCTCCTGCCACTGGAGAAAAAATGATATTTTCTTCACCTTTAAAATTGACAGTTCTATCTATTAAGATTGATTCATGGAAAAAACATGTATGTTGATATTAGCTATGTAGAAGATTAAATCACAATTAAAATAATTAGCAGGAAGAATGTGAAAGCACTAAGAAAATTTTGGTGCAAGCTTTTAGCAGCTGCTAACAAGAGAAGCAAACACAAAACCAGTGCAATCATTCCATGTAAAACACTCTGATGCCTGGTTTCAAATCTAATATGCTGCACATCCAAGCATTTTGTTTATGGCCAAATAAGCACACAAAATTTGTCAATAGAGGTATCCTGCATTACATGCCACTTGACATGCCAGTCTAAAGGGACACATGTATTTATATAATACATTCTACTTACATTTGAAGACTAATCATTCTTGCATACATAGTTTCTCTTAAAATATTTGCATTTTCTTGTGAAATTTCACAGCATTACCTGCACAAGGTCAGCAGCTACATTCAACCTCAGATGTAGAGGCAATTCCTGAAGGGCCTGGACCAAAGACTGGCAGTCAACAGAAAGTGCAGAGAACTGAAATGCAATTCAACACATAGTACACTTGTGAAAAAAAACAACCAAACACAAAAACATCCACCAACAAAAACCGTAATAATTTTAAAGTATTACATTCCCCTGTCACAAACATTCAAGAAATCTAATGAAATACACAAATTAATAGTTTAAAATACTCTTTTATGAAGCAGTTTGGCTAAATAATAACACATAAACACCTAAAATGCAAATTATCACTTAAGGTTAAAATACAAGGTATAAATAGAATGCTCCTTAGAGAATACCTTGAAATTCCAAAGTAGGAAATAGTTCAGGAACTTGACAATGGCCTAAGAAGCTTTTCCAACTGAAACATCTTTTGAACTGTGAAGCTTTCATGCTGTGTAAAATGCCATTCTTTAATGAGTTGCTACTATTTCCCAAGCGATCATCCCGTGTAGCTCCTGTGTAGCTAAATTTAATGCCTAAACAGGGGCCTTTGTATATTTCCCCATCTTTTCAAATGTTTTGATACTTACAAAGGCAACAAAGTATACAGTCACAAACACTTCTAAAATGACACTCAAGAAAGATATGCTACTGCTGCTAAATGAGAACTTATTAGTGTGACAGATATTGAAGTTTCCTTTTCTCTTGACCCTTTTTTAAAAGGAAATTTATACAAAATATTATACAAAAAAATTTATACAAACTGGATCAGCAATATTTGCAGTTTCTACAGAACAACCCATATTTCAGTAGTTTTAAAACAGATTTCAAGCTCAGAGTACAGCAGAACATTCTGAGCACGTTCACCATAGATAATCTGAAAAGATAAATCTGATATCCATCACATACTTCAAAATCTGACAACAAAACGCTTAAGTTCAGTCTATACTTTCATTTTCATGGAAGTGGAGAAGTTGCTTCCAAATGGTATCTAGGATGAAAACTAAACTTGGATCTGGCTTTCTGGGAAAAGAAAGATGGGTCAGAAAAAAAAAGCAGATACCAGGCTGAAGACCAGAGACAATGTGAAAAATTCGATAATATCATGAAATCATTTGGGACAGGAGTCTGGATTAAAATAAGAAATCAAAGGAAGGGTAACGGTGACAACATGCAGTTTCAGTCTGCTCACAATGGCTTTAGGCATTTAGGAATGAATTATTGTGTTCTAATCACCTAAATGCTATAATGAAAAGCCTCTGAGGAAATTATGAAGAAATGAAAATTTGGGATGCTGATATCATCCTGCATACTAGGAACAGAGGAACTGATAAGAAAAAATAGTCACTGAAAGACTGTGTTCCACTGAAGAAACACGTGGTGGTTTAAACAAGTGCTGCATTGGTGCTTATTTCCTCATTTTAATTTGACTTTGCAACTCTAAGTACCTTTAAGTATCACTTCCCAGGGAATAACTATTGTAATATTTTAAAAAATAAATAGCAAATCCTTAAAATTTGAATACATGTGGATGTTACAAGAAATACTCAAGCAGAGTTTCACAGAAATTATAAGAAAAACCTGGAAGACAAAAGCATATATTTTGCAAAAATTTAGGTGACTTGCATGAGGAAGACAGCTGCAGAGTTTGAGACATTTTAAGGTATCCTGATAAACAGGAGATTCCTATTGCAGTGCTTCTTTATATTCAAGCATAAAGAATTCATATACAAATAATCTAGTTGGTGCCCTAATTATTTAGGGCATGAAGTTTCAACCAGAGGATATGAACTGTTAATTTGAAGGAACTAGAATGCTTCATAGTCCAATATATGAATATACTCCTACAGGTTTTGTTATAGTCATTCTATTAAACACTTTTCTCTTGAATACAGCTGAAAAAGGAAGGCTGAATTTCTGTCAGTAAAGCAAAGAGACAATCCCTTATTTTGTCTTCACTGGAGGGCTTTCTTGTTCTTTCCTCCTAACATTACTTAAAAACCTAGCCTGCTGCTTTGATTAGTATTCAGTAGAAAAAAGGAAAAGGCCCAAGGGCAAGAGCCTCCAGCATTAGAGAGAAGTTGATAAAAATATACAGAATATACAGAAATAGTGCTACAGAAAGAGTGCTACTATTGTATTAACAATTTGTTGCTGAAGGTACAACTATCTATATATTCTGTTCCAGGTAATTCTCTATGTAAAATAATTTGAATGATAAATCTGTTACCTGCTTATGGCATGTACTTTCTTTATCCCATTCCTTCTCATCAGCAAATCGAAACTGTGTAAAGGAATCTCCTAAAGAAAAGATATAAAAAATACATTTATTTAAAAAAAGAATAACAAGTTTTCTCTGAAGTTCCCAACCCTAAAGAAGTAAATTCAATAAATAAATCTCACCTCTTCAACAAATTTTCATTTAATATTTAATATTAATGCTGCTTGTATTCACAATATTAAACTTATTTATGCCAAACTTCTATAGGACTTTTAATTGCTTATTGCAAAACCGCACTAAAAAGGGGCAACAAATACAAAACTGACTGATGAGGTGTTAGGTGCCATGTCAACATTCAAGATTCTCATTCAAAATTCCAATTTTCACAACATACTAGTAATATACACAGTATTCACAGAGTGAATTTCTTATGAACAGCTTTGAAAGTTGTGTAGATAAACTTTCTCTTACCAACATGCAAATATTTCTAAAAATAGATTATAAATATTTTTAAAAATCACTTTGTACAAGCCAAAGAAAGACTTCCTGTTGCCTGGTAGCTGTATTCTCTCTCTTCCTTGAACTAGTCCCTCCTCCAGCACATCATTCAAAAAAGGCACTGAACCCCAAATTCCAATTCATATGCAAAAAGGACTGAATTAAAAGAAAGCCTTAAATAGGACTAATTAAGTTAAATACATAACCTTAATTACAGGATCTTCTAACCTACCACATTCCTTCAAGCCAGCAGAAACTTTCTCTTACTATAAGGGATATTGGATTATCATTTTGCTTGAAATGCAATACCTTTATTGCCTCACCATGCTGTGTTACAAAAGACAGACCTACCAATTTATTTACTGAAAAAAACACACAAGAATTCCAGTAACTCAAAAAAATCAGTAAGGTCTGTGACAGAGGAAACATGAAAGATTAGGGTTGCAAGATGATGGCCAAAGGTATAGAGCAAGAAAAAGCTAAGATGTTCCTTCTTAGACTGCAATTAAAGGATAAATAACTGTTTCAGGAGTTCTATTAGACAAAAAACAAGCATTCTGAATTATTACACGAAGGAGATGAAATTTGATCTGAAAATTACAGAGCTACTAAGTTGGTCAAGGGTCTGGAGAATCTCTTTTGACAAAAGGCTGAGGGAGCTCAGCCTGTTTAGCCTCGAGAAGAGAAGATTGAGAGGGGACTTCATCACTGTCTGTAGGTATCTGAAGGGAGGGTGCCAAAAGGCTCTTCTTGGTGGCGCCAAGCCATAGGACAAGACCAAAACATGAGGAAGAACTTCTCTCCTGTGAGCACTGAAACAGGTTGTCCAGAGAGGTTGTGGAGTCTCCCTCACTGGAGATACTCAAGAACCATCTGGATGCAATCCTGTGCCATGTGCTCTGGGATGACCCTGCTTGAGCAGGGAGGTTGGAACAGATGACCCACTGTGGTTCCTTCCAGCCTGACCCATCCTGTGATCACCTGTAAGTCACTACTATTTATTCCAGCAGTTGGTTGAGAAGCAACAGCTCTCTCTAAAAGAAAATGAATGTCCTAGAGGAAGTTTTCAATGGCTTTACCAACAATTGATCATCTAGCTTTCATTTGGCTCTCAACATCCCAACTGCCATTTGTACCTTAGACAATTTCTGAATCACGCCCTTAATTCTGCAGACAAAATCTGAACGCATAATTAGCCTTCCCCAAAATGTCTTCTTTTACATTGTCTGCCTGTCCCAAAATGTAGGAGAGTGAACCTTTCAGCAATTTTACTCCATAGTGCAAGCATCACCTGCCTTCCGTTTTGCAAACAAAATGAATAAGCAGCAAAATGGAATAGTAATTGGCATATTTCTTTGCCAAATAATGAGAAATGAGATACCTAATCATCCTTCATCCTTCAAAATTTATTTGCTGTGAATTTTAAAAGTTTTTTTACCATCTAAAGTGCATTTCTAGTTCATTACATTTTACGTATGGTCATTGGGTACGCAAATGTAGTCATATACTAGGAACACGGAGTACCGAACACATCCGCCATTATAATTTTCAGAACCATTACAGCAAGAAAATGACCTTATCAGCTGAATATTTGTATAGATATTTAAGGCCATTACCATGCCCAGCTTGAATATGCATTTCTCTGTTTTCATTAGTATTATCCAACATGGCTCAGCATTATTGTGTTGATATACAACCTTGTCTGATCAGCCATGTTTTGGTTTACATTCAGTGTCTCCAGAGATTGCTATTTTGAAAACAGCCACTGTCAAACAATACAAGTGCCAATAATTAAAATTAAGCACTGAAATTAACAATTAGATACGTAATAAGGCAGCTAATTTTACAAATGTTCAGTTCGTACAATACAAACACCAGGTTCCATGGTGTTTCTAGGGATGCTCAAAAGTGTAGAAAAATAAGACCCTATATCTTTATGCATCTATTTGCAGAAGCAAACACTTAACCTGAGCACTCACAGCTGTCTCACGAGTGACAAAGGCACCTCCCTCTTCATTGCACACAGCACAGGAGGAAATAAATGCCTCTGTTTCAAAATATCTAGAGTACTGCTAACACATAATAACTAATTCTGAAAACCAAAGAAATACAAACATAGTCTCCTGATTTTAAAATGGGTACGAAAATGCGCAAATTAATGTTTTAACAGCTCATATTTTAAAGGCTCTATTTAGTTACATATGCAAAGAAGACCTACCAAAACGGTCCTCAAAGTCTTCCTACTACTAGAACAAAGCCATAGGTACTTTCTTCCAATAACCCCAAGGCTGCTCTAGTTATTGCTCATGCTGCACCACAGAGTAGTTTTCTCTACTCTTACAAAAGAGTAAAATAAAACTAAAGGATTAGTTAAATGCTTTCAGTATCTGAGAATGATCAGACATAAACTAGCTAAATCAACCTACTTCATCCAGAAAATCCACTGGGATCAAGGACTGGTTTATGATTGTCCACGCTCACTAAGTTGGTAATCACAGATCCTCATTTTGATATGGTATTGCTGAACTAAAGGGTATGACTTAAAATGTAGTTTAATTAGGCTCTTTAAGTAAGTTAACAAAGCATGCTTTTCAAATGGAAAAGCATAACTACTATTCACAGCAGCATATTTAATGCAAATTAGGTCAATGAGAATGCTAGTCTAACCAATTATCTTTTCACAAATCCCTTTACCCTGAAAATAACCTCCTTTTATGCCATGAATATTAATCAAACCACTTGCAATAACTCTGAGTTCCTTTCAACATAAAAAAATACTTTTCTTCATGTGAATAATTTTTATGTTACCTACAAGTATCATTTGGCCTTCAAATACAGAGTAGATGAAAATAATGCATTCAAGTAAACCTTACACATGGTCTTTGGTAACAGTCATGATAAGCCTTAATATTGTTTATTGATTAAAATGTGAAATTATTATGAAAATGGCAGAACTAAACCACCATGCTGTCCTACCACTCAAATATATCATAAAGCTAAATGAATTTATTTAAATAAAATGTATCTTTCATTTTTTCATTAGCCCAATTATCTTTTCATACAATTATTCATTGACTAGCAGAATCCAACATATCCTACCTGTAATCTATAACAAGTATTTTCTAATTTGTGAAATTTAGAGTCTAAAAATAGAAAAAATTGAAGAAAACCAGTTTCCAGTAGGAAAAATTCCATCAGTGGAATGATTTTGTTAATTTAAAACTCTCTCAATCACATAAAACATTACTGAAGACAAAGGAAAAATACTCCGTAGTCTTAGAGATGAAATTTCACATTGGAGGGGAGAATAACAAGGAATTTAACACGATCCTTCTAACATTGCCATGTCTGTAAAGAAGTGCTGCAAATGCAAATACAATACTCTAAACCCATTTTTTAAAATCATAATCTCTCTTTTAGGCCCCTTTAGGTACCAGAAAGTGCTATAAGGTTTCCGCAGAGCCTTCTCTTCACCAGGCTGAAATCCTCCAACTCATTCAGCTTATCTCCACAGGATACTGATATCAAGGATATTTGTAGCCTGCATGGCAAACTATAAAGGATATTTGTAACCAGATTAAAAAAGAATAATATTCTAAATTATTTCCCTGGCACAACTATGCAGCACTCCTAGTCACATTTTAAAATAAAAACATCTGAGCAAACAGCAGGATTATCTGACTAAGGCTAAATGATGTCTTCAAAATTTAAAATGTGTCACAGATAAAGGAGTGAGAAGGAAGGATCTTTGGAAACTAGTGCTGGTTCTGGAACAAAGAGTGTCTGTTCAGGAAGAACAGAACTAATTTAACACATAAAGGAACTGCAGCCTATTGAAATCAAGGACAGATACCAATTTTTCAAATGAGAAGCAGGGTGAAGCCAACAAATGCCAAAATACACAATGGTTCAAAAAGAAAAAAAACCATTAAACACACAAAAAAATCCCCCACAAACCAAATCTTTTCATTAAAAGCTAAAGCAGAGGCTAACAAGAGCCAGGAAAACCAAACAAATAAAATTATACTGAAGAGGTTCAGAAAAACAAACAGTAGTAAACTTGCTTCTTTATGAATACCAGGTGACTAAGAAATAAGAAGAAGAAACTGGAGTGCCTTTAAGCCTTTAAAGCTTTAAAGACCTAAATGACAGCACAAGAATACTGGGAAAAGTGAAACTGGGGAAGACAATGCAATACCAGCTGAATGTGTTTGATGGACAAATTAAGTAGAAACTATAAGAAATTTAATGGCTATGCAGGTAAACATAGTATTTTGGGGAAGAGTCAACATGGCATGTGAAGTTCTGCTGCATGACCTAAGACAACTTCTTCAAAGAAGCAAAATATCACACACATAAGCAGGATCTAGTTCATATAATTTACATGAATTTCCAAAAGCTCTCACTGACATCCCACTCCCTTTCCCACCCAAGACTTCAGAGCAGCAAAAGGAAGAGGAGGCTTTGTATGAATAAATAATTACCTTAAAGTAGAAAGCAAAGAGTAAACTGTCGATTTTCACATTAAAAGGAACAACCCGTGCAATTATCTGGGATCACAGCTGTTTAATCTCTTCCCTCAATTAAAACAGAAGAGGAAAAAAAGGGGAGAAAATGAAGT
Organism: Edolisoma coerulescens; assembly: GCA_013397115.1. Taxonomy (NCBI): domain Eukaryota; kingdom Metazoa; phylum Chordata; class Aves; order Passeriformes; family Campephagidae; genus Edolisoma; species Edolisoma coerulescens. Next base: position 3,144,784 of record VWZW01000415.1, read on the forward strand.
AACAAAATTTTCTGATGATACTAAGCTTTTTGTGTTAGTGAAGATTAAGGTAGGCTGTGAAGAATGGCATAAGAACTCCATAAGATTGAGAAAGTAGATTTTAAAATGGCAAATGAAGCTCAATACCGAAAATGCAAAATGCAGCAATTCTCAAAGAAAATTTAGAGCTGAGCAACACCACTCCAAATCAGAATCTCAGTGCTACATAGTGTGCAAAGAAGCACACTCTTTAGAATTCTTAAAAAGGCAGAAGTGAACAACACAGAGAACATCATTACATCACTATCCTGTATTACGTCGAATACTGTGCAGAGTCTTGATTTCCCAAGCCCAGTCTCAAAAAATGTAACAACATCAGAAAAAGCACAGAAGAGATTCTGGATTGGAAGCAATTTATTACCTTAAGCCAAAGGAGGGGAACCAAGGGAACATGACAGAGATCCAAAAACAGGAAAGGCATAAAAAGGGCAGATGGGGACTAGATGCTCATTGTCTCTTCTCACCTAGAGGCAGCAAATGAACCCAGGAGGTAACAGACTCAAAACAAATAAAAAGTGGCAAATCTTTATAACTTGAAGCTGGGTTGTGGGACTCCATGCCACCAGAAGGTGCAGACAGCACAACATGCAAGGAGGGACATAGGATAACTATTATAGCTTTTGGAATGCTGCAAAAACACAAAATATTAAACTAAAATGCACTGAACAAAAAAGTATGTTCAAAATTTCTCTCAACTACAGTAGCCTGGTTATTCGTAAGTACCAATCCCATCTCCTCCATTATTCACTTTTTTTACTGAATAAACAATAAAATTATATTTAAGGTTAAAGTTACTGATTTCCCCATAGGTAAGCTTAAACTTTTCATTAAGTTTAAGCTAGTCACCTTAAATATTTACATTTTTCCCTGATGCTTTATGACATTTTCTAGTGTCATTTTTTTTAGGCCACTAATTTATAACATACTTAGTGATTTTTAAATGTCACTGGAGCCAGCTTGCAATATTAGACAAAGTATATAAATCCACAGAGCACACTGGTTTTTGAGCAGTATCATTCAAGAAGGCTGAAAAAAAAAAAAAAAGGAAAGACTGCTGCATAACTTAATAATAAAAATGAAGCTTAATTACTGCATAAATACACAAGACCAATGAAATTTGCGATTCTTCCTAGGGGTAGGGACAGAATCCCCTTTGGTTAAAAGGGAGAGATATATTGAGATACTCATATATTTTGATAAGCCTGGATCCAACAGAGGAAAATGTAGCTTAACAGAAGAGTTTGTGATCTGCACAGACTGAGAGTTTAAGGGAATTAATGGTCTTTGTGAAGACCCCGTTTTCTCCAACACCATATGAGCAACTAATGTCAGTACAGCACATGTCCACAGCAGGAAGCAAAGCTGAAATTCAACATTGGAAGAAAAGAAGAAATGGCAAGGTTCCCACCCACAAAGAAAGATTTGCATAACGTCAAACTGCAGAACTCAAAAGAAGAATCCATTTGCATTTGCTGGCACAAGGTACTCTTACATTCTGGCTTGTGAGGAGAGACATCATGAAAAGAAAAGAATCCAAGAAGAACAACATTCAATCAGAATGAAAGACAGGTCATCCCAAAAGATCCCTGGTTTGCCCTGCCTATTGACAGGAACCACTGTGTGGCAGCCACAGAGAATGGGCATTGAAGGATGAGGAAGAGGGGAGAGGGATGCACTCCGATGCATTCTAGTAAGCAAAATTACTGCCTTGAGGCCTTGGGGCAGGCGGTACCTCTAAGCTCACACAACCACTTCAAAAGCAAAATGACAGCTTGGATGAACAGTTTAGTTTTATACAGAAGTGAGGTTAAAGCTGAAATAGCACCCTTTGTTGATACTTTAGACCATACAGCTTGCAAATAATTCATCATCCTGCTAAGGTTTGATATTTTAAGTAGCTAGAAAATATATCCGATAATGGATGACAAAACTTCAGCTGTTCATTAGAGAGGTTTTAATTTTTTCTGAAGTACACATGAAGACCAATCTTTACAGTGTTTCCAAATCCAAATATAACAATTGTCCTACTATATAAAACCCAATGAGCTTTCAAACTTTGCCAAATACTATCTAGATTATTGGTTATTAGAAAGCTCAGATTCAAAACTCAGTTGTTAGCCCAAACTTGGAAGAGTGCACTACCCTACTAAGCTACCAATTTTTTTGGTAGATGACGCTTTCTCAATTCTGTTAGGAACCTGAAAGCTCTTCCTAATTTAAGTAAAATATGTGTTTCAAAAACACGATAAAACTACGGCTGTTGTTTAGATACCTCATGTCATGCTAGCTACAAGAAAGAGCAACAGAAACTGCATACTAATAGCTTTTGCTAAGTTGCAGAATGGCACTCTCTGGCCTAGGTTCTTTACCTTCTCCTATTTAAGAAAAGTTCCTCACAATTATTCTTTATTAGGATTATTGTTCATTATACCTCCTGTGTAAAGAGTGCACACAAGCATATTGCTGCATCGTATCTGGGAGCTGAGAACATCATTGGATCAGATTTATTCTTCCACTTTTCCATCCAAGAGAACTTAATATCATGCAGTTAGATATAAACTGCTCTTGAAGAGCTAAGACTGGCTGCACTGCATAAATTTACACTAGGATTACTACTGTTTTCTGTAAGTAGGTTGTCAGAATATTGGGTCTGAAAACTTCAAAATTAATTACATAGCTTACTTGCCCAGAAAATGCAGAAATATATGAAATAAGTCCCTTTTATTCCACATTGTACCTCTACCCACAAAAAATCTATTTTTAGAAAAAGAATCCCCAAACTCCCATGACAGTAATCTTAGAGCAAACAAATGAACAAACTTAATAAATACTTTATTTTAACCCACTTGCTAGTTTTTAATTGCAATAATAACCACTAATTGACACAATTAGAGAAAAAAAATCTCATATCCTACCCTACATGCCACACAAACACTGGAAAACTTTCTCTATTCCTCTTCTCTCCAGTTTTTAAAGCAGACAAATCATAGACGTTTACAGTAGATTTGACAGTTGAATATTCAAGCTTCCATTTTAAGCATTTAAAGCCAGTCTTAATTTTGAATGGTAAGTACACATGTTATTTGATGCCCCTTACATTATTAGAATTCGATAACAAAAAAAATTCTAGATTTTTCTTAGTGCTACAGTTTGATTCCTTACTCTTTGACAGAAAATTTACAGCAAAGAATATAATTGTATGATTAATAAATATTCTTTATGATGCTGTTCTGACTGTTTTTAATATCATCACATCCAAATTAGTACTATCCTTCCCTAAAGCACAATTCACTATTTATGTAGGTGGTACATTATGCTCTGTCTACGGGACTATCTTTCAAAAGATTCATAAATTATACACAAATGTGCAGGCCTAAAAATATTCAAGCAATTTGATACAGTGAGTATAAGACTTGGCAGTCTTTCATTTATGAGGCGTTCTGCAAGATATGAGAAGTCATAATACTAACATGAGCTTGCAAGATTTTTTTTTTATGAAACAAGAAAAGTAGCTTCAGAAAACAAGACCAGAGGATTCTCTTCTGAAATATTAATAAAATTGCAAAGATTACAATTAGCAAATAGAAAATTTAGTAAAACTCCAGTTCTATAAGCATGTAAGAGCCTGGAAAGCATTTCTTTGTGTGTGCAAGTTACTCATATCTCTCCAAAGACAGTAGTGGACTGACTTATCAGAGAGTTCTGAACATCAAATTAAAATTAACAGCAGAGTAGTAAATATTCACTTATGGTGAAAAATACAAGCAAACAGCATACTGGATTTGCCTTATCAAAGGCTTAGAAAGCCACTATATTTTTGGTCCAAATTTACAAAAGTGTGCTTTTTAAAAAGTTGTGACAGTGGAGTTTTCTCATTGCTACAGAGCAATGGGAAATTGCTCAATGGTCAAGGCAAAGTTTCAAAACCCGTATTAGAAGAAATAAAGACTTCTTCAGTAAAGTGAAAAAAAGAAAAATAATTACTTACTATCTACAATTCTTTGTGCTATGTTAAAAGGAAATTGTAGCCACATACAAGCTTCTGCTCATCTTTTGTATTAGGTACGTCAAGGGTTTCTCTAACAAATTTGTCATAAGTAAATAAAGATTAGGTTAGCTCTACTGAAAACACCAATACTCCTCATGCTAACCTCTGCTCTTGTGCCTTTGTGTTGAATATTCTACATTCTATAGCTTACAATGCCCCTTAGCAACAAATCCTGTAGCCTTCTTATGTAAGTTCTCCTTGTATGGTAGTGACAAGACCTTCAGCTCTCCCACAAATTAAGAAACGAGAATTGTTGGTACAGAATGGAGAATTACAGTTTTCTGGATGACAAATACCATCTGGGCTATGTATTTACCACTGACACACAGTGTTTCGCAGGTCTGAAACAGGCAAAAGTATTGATTTTTATTTAATAGTCTTCTGCATTCAAACAGCAGAAAATTAAAATGTGGATTTTAATGTTGATTTTGAAGCATTCATTTGAAGATTCTATTTTCCATCACACTATTGACATACTATTAAATAGCATTATAGCAATATCAGAATTCAAGTTTTAAGATATTGAAGACTGTGACATATCTGATAATGTTAGGACGGCTAAATTGAAAAATCATCTGTATCCCAGCTATTCACAAGACATATTTGCTTTCTGTTGTTGCTTATCTGTAGCGTTTTTTCTGTGATCTAGTTATATAGAGTTAAAAAAAAAAATGGCTTGCCCAACTTTGGCCCCCAAGGACATTACATCATGATTTATTTTAATGTCATGCTAAGGCCTCCTCTGCCTTATTCATCCACAATTCTGCTTGTTCTAGCCCTGTTTATGGGATTTCTTTTATCTTTTAACCTTGTTTAAATCTATTCTTCCAGATTTCTGATCATGATTGTGGTATTTAAAGTCCCTCCAGTCTACTTGAAACATAATAAGCAGGTGCTATAAATGAATTTTTTACTTTAGCAGGAATTGATCTGTGAATCATGCAGAAAGTACTCTTTACTCTCTGCTCTGCCTTTTCAAATTGCATTGCTATTTCACTGCGCACGGAAATATGCATGACATTATTCTCAGTGTTTGATTTAATTCTGAATATGTATTTCAAAACAAAAGGTTACAACATTTTTTTTCATTCACAGGAGTTTCAAAATGCTTCTTTTTCTTTTTTTCTTGGTTTTTTTTCCCTTTTCCCTCCTTTTTTTAATGTTTTCAGTCAGCCTTGCCTTAATTTTACTCAGTAAGCAATCAGAGAGCAAGGATCAGCAGATAATGAAAAGTGCTTAGAATAGGTAAAAGATGTTTAATAACTACAAATCTTAATGATATATATGTAAAAAGGAAAAATAATAGTGTTCATAGAATAAGAGAAAAAGGGTTCACCAAGATACTGCCCTTGTCCATGTGTTTTCCCACAGATGAAAAATGAATGACCTTTTCTCTAAGCATACATTTAGGATTTTAATACTTCTTTTGCTTTTGGTCAGCACTTTTAAAATTAGCATTTGTAAAATACCTTTGTTCATTTTGCTTTTAAGCTTCAGAGCCTAGAAAAGAATCAGAATCAATCAAATTTTTAGAATGACAACAAGGTCACTTAGGCCTCTACTGGTAGCCTAACACATACAGACTTCAATTCACTTTATAGCCCAGAGGAAGTTTTTCCACAGGCTTCAGTTAGCACTTCTGAAGGTCAACCCAGAAATAGTAACAATCTTCTTAACTGTGAAGGAATGTACTGGGACAGGATAAAAGGGAAAAAAACCTCTCTCCATTGTAACCAAGAAAACTATATATGGTATTACAGCGCCAGTTCTCATATTTGTAAAATACAGCCTGTTTACAGGCTTAAACAGTTCTTTCTAAAGCACCTTAAAATCTAAGATCATACAAGTGTAAGACCTAACACCAGTATTTGTTGCCAGTCCTGCTACCACCAAAAACACGTGTTCCTGCTGAAGCTTGATACTTCAGTTGTCATTTCAAAATCACTTAAAGATTTTGGCTACTGCAGAAGAAAAGAAAGATAAATGAATGAATGACAGTCTAGTTAATTAACCACTCAGGTTCTATAAAATCAACCAATAGAGCTCAACTTTAAAACAGCTCTGCTTTACAACAATCCACAGCTCTCAAAGGGAGGAACTAATTTTGCTTGCATTTTTCACATCATACATCTTGCCTTTGCTAAGTGCAAATACAAAATGTAGGTGTTCTACTAATGGTTCTAAATTTTTCAGAATTGAGTTCAAACAACAAAGCTAGGCTTTTAATTCTTTCAGAAGTGAATGAAGAAATTGATCACCATATCTTCAAATAAATGTCAAACCACAAAGTCTTCTGGAGTATTGCATTCCCATTAAGTACCTTTCAATTTTCAAGGGACAGGATCCAAATTATTCAGAGGTACAAAATAACTGTCCAGTAACATCATGAAGAGATTTACAGAAGAAGCAGTTCTCTGGTGTCTATTTTCCTTCCACAATATGTTTTTGTATGTGTTTTCAAAGACACAGAAGTGACAGTGAAATGAGTATTTCCTACAAAAACCTCTACAGGTTCTTCAGTTTGAGAATACAACAGGAAACTGCATTAAGATATCTGAGCCCTCTCAGGGGAGAGTACTTTGTCACACTGACTCAGAATAGAGCAGAAGTTCAATTCATTAACAGAAAGTGACAATACGAAGACTAGAATAATGTATCAATCAAACTATATATATAAAAAGTGAGACTTAAGTTTAAGAGAACAAAAACAAAATTTCAAGGCTGAGTTTCAATTCAGCTAAACACAGTTTTATCCATTTCTAATTTCTCTACTCAGAGAACTCCATATTCATGGTTTTCAGCCATGCATCCTATGGACTACCTCTCTGGGACCCTGAAAAAGTTGATGAAAGCAACATGAGACTGTGATAGCATCACCACTGGATTCCACACCACACTGGGAAAAAAGATGAACTAAAGATCTGCAAGTAAAAAAAAATAAAAGTCCATTCAGGTCAGTTTAGCTACTGCAGTAATTAAATTTTATATTACATATGGGAGTATTGAGGGTTCTCTGAAAATCCAATTAAAAATATACTTGAAAAGCTCACTTGCATTTTATTCATATTTGGTTTTGAGAGGCGAGCTGCTCTAACCTGCTGGCTGCAGCTTCCTCACCTGACATCAAATCCATGGTGAGTCACTGAAGAAACTAGACATACTGCAAGGCTGGTTTTGATGGATGACTCAGAACTAAGAATTAGCAACAATTGGAGGGATAAGGGAAAAAACAGAATTTGGAAAGGTCACGTATTTCTAGACACATTTGAAACTAAAACTTAACTATTCCTATGCCCTCAAAGGGCATGGTGGGAAAATATTCTGGGCTAATGTCAGGAGAAAGTAAGGTACAATGGGTTGTCGTACTACTGTATTTAGTGATCAATAGATTGTTGTGCTTTTAGAATGTTTTTTATTACACTGTATAGTAACACAACATCCATGATCAGTAATTTATCAGTACTGCACCTAAAAAAAAACAGGTAAAGAAAAAAACATACGCATCTTAACTACTGAAAAGCCATGCATCTCTCTGGTTCCATAAAAATGAAGACATACAGGCTGAAAATCACTCACATTTAAAATACACTTTTGAAACATAATATCATCCTCACTTGAACTTATTCAGTTTAGAAGAATAAAAAACAGTTTGGAAATTGATCATCTTAGAAACAAGCTCTCTTTCTATGACTGTCAAAATGCACACTAGGAAACTTTGGAAAATGCCACCTACTGAATTCATAAGCAATCTTTGTGTTTATCATGTCTGCATTTCACTGTGAGACTTTCTAAGCAGGATAATAAAAAGGAGGTAGAAATCGCCAGACTAGCGTAAAGGCGGATGTATCCTCACTGTCGGTTGAACCTGCGAACGGGAAAGCAACAGCTGCATCCATCAGCCTGAGCTGGAGAGACCCCAGGGTCTCTGGGCTGAGCAGAAGGAATCCCCAGGAGTGGTTGGAGGTGGTGGTTGCTTAGAACACCCCTTAATGAAAACAAACAATCAAGGAATTTGCTCTAAATTTATTGTTCTGAATAAAAATGGCAAGCCTATTTTTATTTATCACAGAATGTATGGAAGAAAACTAAAGTATCGTTCAATAGGTCAATTAACATCAGTAACTGAATTCAGTAACACCAATTTCAGTAACTGAGTGTTTAAGAAAGACTTTTTTGCTTCAGTGATATAAGGGATGTATCTTAGGTGAAAAGATGTAGAAGTGAACACGGTTACCAGATGAATGAGATGTCTTTAGGGAAGAGCCAGATTCCTGACTTGACTCTCATCACTTTGGTATAATGAAAAATGTTATATCCATCTGTAAAATACTGCTGTAAATAAACATGAAAATGTGAACGACTGCCAGCTGGAGAGAACTATACATACATACATGCTAGATACACTCATGCTAGTTCACTGGCTGCATAGAGAAAGCATAATCCAGTGTCTTTGATAATGTTAAGTACAAAGAGAAATGTGACACTGATTACATTATCATTTAAATCTTTTAATCTGAATGTGTCTTCTTGTATGTTTTTTCTACAATTAGAGAAGATGAATTTAATAGGTGTAATAAAATTTTTCTCATTCAGACTGAGTAAAATTGTACTGTTTATAGTATATCAAATTGCTTCCTCCAGCTTCTGTCACGAGGTATGTCCTGAGAATCAAGCATATAGATTGTACATATTTCAAATAACTAGGAAGACAAAATTGCTAGGCCAACTTTAAGTTATAAGTAATTTTCGTTTACTTAACAGTAATAGCTCAAGGTAGAAAAGCTTGTATCACCTGATTTGATCATAAAAACATGCCTCCATACTAAGCTTGTGTTCCAAAATTCCAGAAAGTGTTGCTCTCTCAAAAAAGCCCTCTACGCAGCTTCTGTACAATGCACTCATCTGGACTGTAGATTCATTTTGCTTCTTCCACATCAATAAATAAATAATGAAAAAAGCTATTGCATGAAGTGCTACATGTAAGAGGTCACACCACCTTAAAGGTGGCCAAGTTAATACTGGAAACTGCAAACTTGATTTCACAATGCTGTCTGGCATCGATTAACAGTGCATTTATTCATGCTTCTGTGAGCCCACAACCGTGGCCATAAATTTTACAGGGCACCATAGTCAAAAGGTCTTTGTAAGAGGCTGCCCAAAAGAAAAAAAAAAAAGGAAGTCCTCTTTATCTACATAATGTTTTCAGGCTTCCTTTGCTACCTTTGAGATTTTTGTACCAGAGTAATGACTGCATTCAGCTGTCTTTGAATTTGCTTACAGGAAATGTCTTTCATAAGCCAGACATCTTCATATATGAACAACTGCACAGCCTGGCAGAACACATGTGGGCCACTACAGTGTTTTCCTAAACGTTCTCACTGCTACTGAAAGGTCAAAGCAGCACCCTGTACAGCTGCTTAATGCAGTATTGTAACATAGTCCAAGTGAGGATCTCAGAAGCTTTTTGTTGGCTGGATGAGTACTTACAAAAGTAGGCACCTCTGCTGCTGCTTTTAATCTGATAATGGAAATAAAACAGTGACCAATGTGGATACAACACAGCAGATGAAATAATTCAATTCCCTCAATTGAACTCACCTCATTTCTTTGAAAGCAGGAAGTAGCAGTCTCCTCATCTGAGATAAAAAGATACAAATCCCATGCCTGCTGCAATGATAAGGGCTTACTCTCTCTTTGAATAACTTTTCAATGAGACACATTCATGAGATTAGAGAAAGAACAGCTGGAAACAGTATGTGCATTTTGTGGTTTGTTTACTCCTTTGATCTTCATTGGGATTCTCTATGAGTAATAGAGGCCACTTTTCTTACGAGTAAAGGATTACGAAGAGCAGCTAGAGTCAAGACCAAACTTCCAGTGCAAAACTGTGCTACTTGGGGAACACTGTGTCAACTGATCTTCCTGGGGTTCTTTGTAGGTTTTAAACACTTAGAGAATGTAGCCCCAAAAATCTGATAATGAATACCCCTGTAGTAAAGGTTCATCACATAATTGTATACTGATACATTTTAAATTTGTTTCTCTGGACAGGTACTTTTACACTTTGTAGTTACAGAAGAGCAAGAAATACTGCTGTTTTGTGCAAGTGCCTACAGATTCAATGATTAAGACTTTAATAAAGGTAGTTAATGCTTTGTTCTATTACCAGCCCAAATAAGACTGCTACATATGCAGATGTTTTACATTCCCAGAAATAGAAAGAACAGTGGGTTATGTAAAAACTCTCAATATATTTTTCATTCTATCAGTCAGTGCAGTATTAGTGCCCTGTGTTTTACTGAAAAAAGCAATAGTAGTGACTTTGTTTTACTGAAAAAAAAAACCTTCTCATTGTTAAATAGAACCCATTGAAATCTAAAGTTTTAACAACATCTATTGCTATTACTGAAGCATATGACATCTAAGTATAAGCTATAATTTTCATTTAAAATCTAGGCATAACACAGAGAACTAGTGTATCTGTTAAAATGGGAGTTTTGATCTCAGGGTACTATGTCCTTGGAGAGGAACATGAAAAATGGATGAGGGATCAGAGAATTTAGTTCACACACTTTTGTCACTGATGTGACAGTCAAAGACAAATTAATTTTGAGAACAGAAATCTGAACTTCAGGGTCTGAGACTATGACAACCAACCTTGCTGATAACACTTGATCTCTTCTCCCTGTGGGCCATTAGTCCTTAGTTCCTAAGGTCTGACCCTCTAAGCAGCTATAAAGGTCTTTTTAATGTATGGAAAACTTTACAGGATATTCTAGCTATTTCTTATAAGATATCTAAGACAAAAAGTAAATACAAGGTTTTTTTAAAGGCTGAAGAAAAAAAATTGCTGTATCACTGCTTTTTCATTTTTTAATACTTTGTACATAAATCTACCATCAATAAGGGCTCATTACTCAGAAATATGTTTCTTCTGTGCATTTTTCTGCTGTAACCTACAACACTCATTGGCAGATATTATTAAAAAACAAAAATTAATACATAACTAATACAAAAGATCTATGAAGTACTGACAAAGCAAAAAGTCACAAATTAAGGACAGGAGTAAAACTACCAATTATGTATTAGAACTCTTTGTAATTTGCTCCATCTATTTTTGCAAGTGCATATTTTGTAATACTTGATTCAAGTTAATACAAAAATGAAAACTGTTATTAATAATTTTTTTGTATCTTTTGAAACACCTGCTTAGCTGCAGTAATACAATGAAAGTTTCAATAAAGGTTAAAAACCAACTAGTACCTGACAGCAAAACATATATAAAACAGAAACACAGAAGAAAATCTGGAATTAAAAGAATAACATCCCAAATAAACACATTAGTTGAAAGTGAAGACAGAGAAGTTTAAGAAATCGCAATTGAGGAACAATATCAAAACACTTTTTAAAAATCTTATTTTAAAATGAATAAGATGTTTATCCAAGGCAGCTGCATTTAGAAGTGCACAAAAATGTACAAGGATCTACTTCAACTAAAACATTGTTCAATCAGTCCAGAAGTTTCATTTCCACAACTAAACAAATTCCCAGACATTTGTTCTCTGATAAATCTCTATCAGTCAGCTCCATTATCCTTAGATAGCATTCTTAGGCAGATAAAAAGGAAAAAACATTTTGTTTAGCAAAATATGAAGGAAGCAATCAGACAACACAAAATATTAAGGCAATTTCTACTTCTGGCTACCAGCAAAAAAGTAGACCACTTCATTTTAGGAAGTACATGGTTATAGCTATGATCCTACATTTCTAGTCTAAAAAAGACTGGTTTAACTTTCCGTATCATAAATATTTACTGCGTGAAGTTTATGGCAAAATGCTTTTTACGCTAACCTGTGCTGTCATCCTTACTACCTAGCATAAGTGTATAAATGGCAGTGCTCAGCATAGCAGTGGCTACCATACAGGTAGTACTGGTAAGCACCAACCTTCTGGCACAGAACCTACTGCTCAGTCATGTCAGAAAGATGTGTTCCATGCATCTCTCCTTCCCTCCGCACCATAGCTCTATAACCATCCACCTTCTCCCTCTGACTGCCTCTGGGGGCTCTCCCACTCACGCCTCCTCTTGCTCAGGTCCTAGATGTGTAGCTGCAAATCCTCCTTCATGCTGAATCCTTACTGAGCTGACTCACTTTGTTAAACCATCAGAAAAGCATTGCTTTTTTTTGTTTATCAATTAAACTTTCTGTCATTTTAGCAAGCAGATTCCAAGAAGCATGAGAGCTGGCACAGCAGAAAAAAAATAGATAAATGCTTTCAAAAGCAGTGAAGAGAAATGATAAACTAGGATAAAGCAGAACACTAGCTCCATTCAAGAGCTGAGCCTTATATGAAGTCCTACAATTGAGTGTCTAAAACTGAAGAAACAAAATTGCAACAAGCTCAATTACCTAGAAATGAATGTCTGAAAAAGCTTATTAATTGCTAATATTTAAGAACCCATTTGCTTTGAAAATAAGCATATTATTCAGACTGCAATTTTTTCCTAAGAAAGCATATGGAATATTTACAAAGCTGAATCCGTAACACCAAAGCACAAGTGAAAAATCGGCTTGCATGCCTCCTGCATGTGATGAGGTCAGCACAACTGAACAGCAGAACTACTGGCAATCACTTCTCTTGCTAAAACTTTTTCCTCAGCCTGAGAGAAAAGCATTAACTCATGAATTGTCAAGGAGAGAGATATAAATATTTCAGAATATATTTTTCTGACAAAATTGGGTCAGAGTAGCAATGGACTGGAATTTGAAAATGTTGAGCTATGTTCAAGGATGAATGGAGGAAAAATGAATTAAAAAACATTGGAAGGAGAGCACTGTTCCAAAAAGTTTTAATAACAGTATCTACTAATCTTAAAGGTAATGTACCATTTCTATTAGCAAAGCATTAAGCAAACCATTTTTACTACATTTAAACTATAAATGATCTCTTTTCCTATGTAATCAGAACAAAAATATCAGATGGGTGACCACATTATTTTAAACACGTTAAATACAATTAAAAGAAAAATCCAGCCCAGTAATTTTAACCAAAACAACTCATTTGGCTCTAGTTACAGAAATGTCATGATGTGAACTTTGGAGATGACATATCTTTTGTTTAAAGGACACAAATGCCTTTTAGAATGAAAGTGTAGCATGTCTTTACCAACACAACTCTCAGGAAATGTCCTCCTGGGTAGAGCCACTGAATTTCTTTGCAAACTGTAGTCATGGTTCTTAAAAAGGAATAGGTACATAGCTGTGGTATCAGTCTGGTACTAGAGAGATCTATTCTGTAGAAAGACTAAACACCCACACCTCTCTCTTGGTCTCACTAATGCTAATCTTCAATTTAAAGAAAAAACCTTTTTAATCCATGAAAAAATTACTTTGTATGTAAGTGCTTTTCTGGAAAATTTCAGATAAATGCACAGAAAACTTTTGTTTTCAGCATATACACAACATGATACAGAAATTAAGCTAATGTCTGTAAGCTTATGACTGTAACTTGTTTTGCTTGTTAATTCTCCATTCTGTAAAAACTGTTTTTCCCTTTTCAATTAAGTGTATTTCTCAACAGCTTTCTCACCCCACAGCTAACTTGAGAATCTCCATGGCCCAACCAAAACAATGAATTAAAAACAACTATCTCAGACTTTTTCTAAAATAGCCCAGAATACACTGACATTAGTATTACCCTCCTATTAAAAATCAACATTGTTGCAGCATTCCCTAGCTTTTCACTTCAAAATATGATAAAGATCATATCAAGATGACTGGAACTTGCACAGAAATTATTTTTAAAATTATGCATCTGAAGAAGCTAAACTTCCTGTCTCTGTATAAGAGAACAACTGAAAAACAGAAGTTGCATACCTACAGATATGTCTCATTCAAGATTAAAACACAGCATAAATTTCCTGAGATATGTAAGCAAATACAGCAAACATGTTGAAATCAGTACATCCTGCAACCTAAAAGCAAGTACATCAATTTTAGGAACAGCATGCCTACACCACCTTTTGTCACAAATAGTTTCTATCTGTTAAGCTAAACACACTGGAAAAAAAAGCTTAGTAACTTTTAAATTAACTTTACTAAGTTTCCATCAAAAGTTTACTGTGAAGAGCTCTCTGTGAATAGGGGAATATTTCTAAAACAGAGTCTGTGTTAACTAAACGATCATAGTCTGAACCAAATCACAGTAATTTGGAATGACTGTGAGATTCTCTTCAATATTTCATTTCGTTACCCAAACTAAAACATCAGCAAAGATGCATCCAGAGCATGAAAATCAGACAGCTCAGAGACCTTTTTCTATACATATCTGAAGTAAGCATTGTGTGATCATATGAAGCCTGTCCACAGAATGAAAAAGCAGGTTTATCCTGTAAACTGAAACCACATAAGTAAAACTCATCACCAAACATTCATTTAGTTCGGCTTCTGTTAAACAATTTTTATTATCTCTGATTTAAACCTCAGATTAAAATAAACAACCAAGATTCAATATCTATAGCCAAAATTAAGCTGAAGCAGTGCACTGACAAAAAGGTAACAACAAAGCAATAACAACATTTAGACTGAACATGGGGCTCCACATATTTTATTTGCTCACACGGCTTCTGGAGTGCAACTGGCTCACACTTGACCTCTCGGAATATGTCTGTGTGCAACAACTCATGCCCATCTCTAACACTATGCCTGTTCATTTTGCTTTATTGAGATCTCTACAGTTTATGTTTCCTACTTTTTATAAATAAGGAAGTACAGTGCACTAGTACTTCACAAGAAGCATTGCTCATGAAGTTGCAAGACTCAGACTCATGAAAGTACTCACCATTATTTTTATGAACACTTTACAGAAAAAGTATTTTTATTTTAAAATCTTATGGGTTAAATTTAAGATTTAAATTGATATCCAGAAATAAGACGAAAGCTTAGATACTTTGAGAAATATAAGGTGAATAACTTTTGTATCAAGAAAAACCATGGCACTTCATATAATTTAGCAAAGTGCGGTGTCTTCCTAGTCCATTAAATTACAGCAGCCTTTTAATAATTGAACATTTTTCTAAATAGCATGAAGCTGAATGATTAAAAAAAGGTCTTTCATTTTAATAAGAAATTAATCTATTTGTTTTAATGAGGGTTAACCACACTGGTTTTTATTTCAGTGCCAAGGAGGCTCATGGGAGAAGGGAATTATTAAACAGCCCTAACTATCGATGTGTAGACGGGCACTGGCACTTATTCTAAAAGGATAACATAGTCTCAAAACACTTTACCCTGAAGTATTCCACTTCCATAGTACAAATACTCCACATCTGGAAAATCCTTACTAAAATACTATGTTTTTTAGTAGCTAAGTTAAATAGCATAATTGTATCTATGCTGCTGCATAAGTAACATGGCCATGCATGGAAACAGTTATTTATAACTCAAAAGTCCTGTAAAGTGCTTGTGCTGTTACACAGTAGTCTTGCCCTAATACTTATAAAGCCTCCCTAATGAAGTCTATATTACAAGGCCTACTAAGTCTTCAAATACCAGAAGCTTTATAAAATATATGCTAAGGACAGCGATCTTTCTGTATTGTATCACTTTTTTAGTGTGTTTCATGTCTAAAGGTCCACTGGCCTCACTGACCACAGTCAGGACTTCAAGGACATCATTTCATTAACTGAGCAGGTGTTCACTGACAGACATCCAAAAAAAAACCTCCAGAGAGACTGAGTCTCTCTCTTCAAAGGAATCAGTCATAACTGGCTACACAGCACTAGTTTAATTTTAAATTCTAATCCATACAAAACTAAGGGTAGAGGTGAGCAATCACCTCTGAGGTTGAATTTGTCGAAAAAAAAAATGCAAAAGAAGGATGTAAAGCTCATTTCCTCCAATAAGGGATAGATTTTACAATCAATCCTGTTTCATTACTAAAAAAGAGTGAAAATGTGCTGCCCACTTCCACGTAAACTTTGTATTTCAGCTTTTTAGATTTCTCCCTCTTCAAAAATCCTAGATTGCACATTTCACTTTCACTACAGTAACATGAATTTCTTGAGTGATTCCCTTGATGCTCCCTGTTCTACTAACTGCATTCTCAAACACAAATTATCAAGACTGTACTCCTCCTGGTGTAACTCTTTTCAGTTTCAACCCCAGGAATAATTCTGTCATTTCCTCTGCACTGACACTGGTGCATTCCTTTGTCTCCCAAAGAAATGTAGCTTACACTCACCAAGAATCCATGCATCAATATATGTATAAATACATCAACATTAAAAGAAAAAAATCCACAGTTTCCTATATCTGAATTGAAAAGCCTTGATATTTCTTGTACTGATAATCAGAAATTGAGCTGGACAACCATTAGCAAAAGGAACTAAGTGCTTCTGTTTTCCTAAATGATGTAATGGCTAAATCAGAAGGATAGTGAACCACCAAATTATAACTGATCACACAAAAATGTAACAATAAGCCCACCAGAAAATGCATTTAAAAAACATTTTGAGACACATTTATTTATTTACTTACAAGACTAATTCTTGAGGAAATATGGTTTATGAGATATACCATCTGTCTATCTACCCATAACTTTTGATCTATGTAACAAATTCTAATTTATTAGAATAGAAGATGAAGCTTTTGAATATACAAAGGTCCGCATTTTGTGACCAAAACTCACCAGGTAAAGATGAGCCCTTGAATGTGTTTATCAAAGGAATGACAATTAAAACTCACCCTCTTACTCATTCAAAAAAATGCAGCAACCAGCAGAGCAATCAGCAAATCTGTAAGTATAAACCAGTACAGCAGAGAGCAACAACTGTCCAGATCAAAAAAGCAAGGAATGGAGAAAAGTGTATGTATAAACAAAATGTAAAGAAAATAAACTTAGCAGTCTTCCTGCCCATGGGAAAACCTATTTTTAAGAAGAACTTTCAGAGAAGTTTTGTTTTCAGGGTATTATCTTAGAGAACCATTACAAAATTTCATTGTCACTATCAAATCTAGGACTGACTACACAGTCTTTCACTTAGTCTGATTCATGTTAATAACTTTCCAAATTGAAATCATTAAGTTATGAAAGACAGAAGGCTACATAGCCTTCACAAAATTTTCATTTAAATCACAGGGAAACAACTGATTTTTCCCAACACCTTAATTCCCATTTACTTTCTACTTTAGTTTTTATACATTGTGTTTCCTAGTTACAAGCTGAGTTTGGAAGGAAATTTAGCATATTACACTTCTGAACACCTAGTTTATAAGGTCTTCAGAGAAAGGAATTTACCTTCCACTAAATCCTACTCTGAAGCATACAGATGTTTTTATAAAACAAATAATGAATAAAATATGGTGAGGAGAGCTAGAAAATGTGCTATTATTGCCCTGCCAAACTGATTTACTGTTCATACCTGACTGTCTAATAACCCTTGTTTACCTGTTTCAGATACTTTTACTGTCAAGGCTTTTTGACATACATAATCTATTCCTCTACATCTAAATGAAGAAACAGAGTATCTATTAGGGAAAAAGAGAATGGAAACAAGCTGAAAGGCAACCTCAGAAAAACTCACACTTCCATTTATTACATACAAGTACTTAAATGAGAGAGCATAAAACAGTACAATGAATTTAAAACTATACAAGTAAATCAAGGGAAGCAAACAGGTTCTACTTCAGTGAAATTTTACCCTTACAGCGGCCCTACAAAAACCAAGAGAAATGCTTGCAAAATAGGACATAACTTAATATGAATGAAGGTGGTAGAATCTGTCCTTTAATCTATAATGATATTTAAAGGATTATTTGGATTACTGCATCTAGTAAACTAGTTTGCAAAATGCATTATATTGTAATTAGTGACAGAGATTTTTCTTCAGCTTGTAAAAGGGATAGAGGAAATAGCACTGATTGTTTCGGCTATTACCATTATTAACGTTGAAGTTAATGGCTGGAGAAGGGAGTGTTTAATCTTAAATCTCTCTACCTTAGTGTTTAAAAGGAGCCTCTGATATATAGACCTTGTTAGAAGTTAAAAACTATTATCAGGGAATTTCACTCATGCTCAGTAGATACATACAAAATACCAAGTTTGGGTAATACAAATTCACCAGGAAACATTTTAAAAATAACAGAGTAGCACAGACAAGACTTGTTCTATCTGTGTCTTTAGGATGCGATCACTCATAAACATGATCATCCATGCAAATGTGTTCAAAACCCCCAAGATAAAGCTAGCATTAAAAATTAATATCAAAACTACAACACAAACTTCCAATTTCTCCAATTCCATTAAGATCAAAATTTCAGTCAAGTGTTCACCTGAACACAAATGAGAATACTGAAACCAGACTGAGGAACCGGAGGAAAGAAAGACACCTTTATGCTCACATCAGCCTCTCCCCTGCCTTCAGGCCAACTGCTCTTCACTCTGCTGACTTGGCATTTTTTAAAGCCATATTCTGCCTTTCACTGTTGAAAACCACGGGAGACAGCATTTTGAGACCTCTAAGAACTGCACAGTAAGGAACTCTAAATAAAAGCTAAATTCATCTCAAGCTACTATTTCTGAGGGGTTTTTTAATCCAATTGCTTTTATTTAATCTCAAGCTACTATTTCTGAGGGGTTTTTATCTTAATGCTTTCATTAAATAGGGTTAACTTAGTTCTTTTAGACCACCGGCACCATTTTATGCAAAACCCCCTCAAAATTTAATATGATAATAATAGTATATTGATATAGGATTAGTAGCAAGCAATCATTTTGCTTGTAATTGAATGAACAACAGCAATTAAAGAACAGCAGATGTCAATACTTGCATAGATAGCCATAAAGCTCCAAATCAATACCTGCTTCCAGTTCCATTAATGAAGAAACACTCTCCTTCCCTAATGGCTACTTAGAGTGATATAAGAGGAAATACTTGCAATTTTTGTAGAAATTTTACACTATTTGACTTTTTAGTACCAAACTACTTAATGAATGAAAAGGATTCAAAAAGAATAATGAAAGATTATTCAAGTTTTGAGATTAAAAGTTACATAGGATTTTAGGCACATTTTTTAAGTAGTCCATGCTCCTGGGGAAGGAGATGCTTCCCTGCTGCTTCTTCTGCCATTGGGGTGACAAGCAGTGGAAGCCTATGGCTTCTCTTCACTCCTACACAGAACTGGGAATGAGGCACATAGTACCTGAACTGATTCCAATCCCCTCATGAAAAACATGCAGCTTAGATAATTTTTATTTTTTAAACATCATCTTGAAGCAGTTTCCTTGTTATCGAACAGGCAAAGAAATGCACACTGTGGTTTGGAAATGCCTTATTTAGACTCCTGGAGAAACCATGAGAAGCTGGTAATAATGCTGGAACTTCTGGTACGGAGAGACTGGGCCGATGAGAGGATTAAAACCTGAAAGTTAAGGTTTTACTTCCTGATTTTTTATGACTCGATATGCAAGAATGGACTTCCCACAACTGTCACTACCTAACTTGAACAAGAATACAGATAAGCCAGAAGGTCTTGATCCAATTCACAAAAAAGACAACTCCAGCATACAAACCATTAAGCAGTAGGTGTCATAGTCTAAACTGACACAGATCCTGAGCAAAGAAGTTTACTCAAACCGAGCAGTGATAGGAAGGAGCCAAATAACCTAATAAATACTACTATTATACACCCTTCTGATTTTCAATACACTCACTTCTATTTCATTTTATTGCAAATTACTTTCTTCCACAGGACAATCATCTGTCTTTGGTTTTAGATACGACATAAATAAAGCAACAGATTTTTTTCCTGTGCCCTTCATTTCTCACATTTCACACTATTTGACACTATGGACAGGTTCTTAAGAAACAGTAAATAGAGGTATCTATATACAGCTCAGTTAGCATGATATATAAGAAGTCTACTATGTGAATTAAATACTTTTTTTTACTACTGGTTTTAGTACTGCTGTCAGCTTAAGAATGTAGAGTTTAAACCAGATTTACTGAAGCAGAGAGATAACTGGATTTCATTAAAAAAGTAAAGATTGATATTTGTGTAGTACAGTATAAGAGGTTTTTTCTCTTTAGTAAAGTAGTTAATTGTGATACTCTAAAAATTAGAATGATGATAGGTAACTCTTAAAGAAGTTATCAGATTCAGGCACAGTTCATGTATTATACACATAATCTTCCAGAAAGGAAGAGAAAGAACTTTATTAAAGCAACTACCTCACAAAGAAGCATTTTAAACTTAAAATGTGTACATTAATCTACATTAGAGTTTTCAGTGCTAACATCATGCTGACATTGTCTTTTTTAAATGACTAAGAAGTTTGGACTCTTAAAAGTTAAATTTGCAATCTTATCTGAAAACATTTTTCATTAATGAACATATTTGAGAAAAAGCCACTATGGCATTACTCTTTCAACACCTGATACCCTAAGACATACTTGCTTCAGAAATTACTGTAAAATGGCACATTTGTAGCATGTATCAGTTAACATTACTGAAATAATAAAATGGCTACCAATATTCATATGTACAGAAAAAAATATTTTAGGAAAACCCAATGCAATGCATTGAAGACTCATTTAAAAACTCTGGACTGGTCAAGTTATACTCATTCTATTAACATACCTTCAACTGACATTAAAGAATTTTCTCAACTTGTTTCTACTTTTGCCTGTTTGACTCAGGTACACAATTTACAAATCAAGTATTAATCCTTTCTTTTTGAGGGGAAGAGACAAGATAGACGAAATATGACTACCCTTGTATTCATCTATTCAATGACAATCCCTTAATTGAGTTTCCCACTTCTATAACTATTCATGAAAATACAGGGAAAAATTAAAAGCAGGCAGTTAAACAAATATGATAACATACATTAACCCGCATTCTTTACCCCTTCGCTCCACTTTGTTGAAAGCTGCTAGGTACCATGGTGACAGACACAATAGAAATACTTATAATACTGTATGTCATTCTGTAGTGATCCTCACACTAACAATATACTGTGGATAAGTTAGAGAGAAATGGCAAAGACCACCATCATTGGGAAAGGTCATGATGACAGTTTATGGTAAGTCATTCGGCTGTTTCATTGCAACTAGTAAAGAATTTTATTTTCTAAAAGAAGGAAAAAACCCCTAAAACAAAACAAAAAATCAAAACTACCCTGAAAGACTCATACATATATAGTGGAACGGCCTATTCTTCCATATGAAATTAATAAATTATGCATAACCACTTCTAAATCTCCTAGGATGATAAATCATTTAACCCTTAACAGCTAGAGGCAGAGAAATAAAATCATGAATTTTGATCATGTATCTCCTCACCAAAGCTCAAAGAGTGAAGACAGAAGAATGAGCTAATACCTTGCACGTATGTGTGGCAAAGTATTGGTAACCAAGCAACAGGCAGGAAACATGTCAGAGAGGAAAAGCATATTTACAGTCCTAACAGTCTCTGATTTACACACAATTATAGATACCAGTTACAAGAGGAGAGGATCAGACAGCAGCACAAAGCAGTCACTGCACCTTTTCTTTTTTATTTTTCCGTTTTGCCCTACTACAGATATTGCCTGGGTCTTAATCAGATTAATGTCACATGACAATTAGCTGCCTTAATTCCCTTAATTTGTAATAGAATAAGCAACTTGCCTAAATTCTGCATGAATAGATGCACAAATAGAGAATACATCCTGAACTTACTTCCTACTTTTTTGGGTTTGTATTTTAATAGGATTCTGTATTAGTGCTTCATGTGAATTATTCACTTTTTCTGTATGATCAACAGAACACTTAGGAAAAAAAAAATATACATAATTAGACAAACATAAATACATAGTGTATATATACGTTCAGCATGATTATTCATGCAAAGACATTTTTTCACATACACACACCTGCTTAGAGAGTTTTATCTTTAACCTTGAAGTTCTTAAGACTTTGTCCAGAGTACACAAGTTCATTAAATCCCCAAATGCAGAAATTCTAATTTTTGTTAATTCTTTTGTCCCTTTTAAACATCCAAAAGGCAAATAGGAAGGCTGTAATACATAGTCATATTTAAGTGTTTCTGGGAACACAAGTATAGCAGGCACAATGTCTACCAGTGTTTCTTCAAACTAAAGCATTTAAAAACTCAAGGGAGTAGAGGGAGTTATGAAGCATTAAATACACTTTTTTCTTATGTTCCACTTTTTGTTAGCATTTATTGAAACACAACCACTAATGCATGTATTTTGAGCAAGCTGTGGAAGCAGTAGTGACCCTGGTCCCCACTACACCTAAAAGATACTTGCCAAATGCACCAGAACACATACACTCAAAAAGACACAAGTCTTTTGATTTGAGTTTTACTTGGAGCCATGAGGAAGAAAAGAAATCTTTCCAGGGTAGATTTCTGCTTATTCAGAGGCAAACTCCAAGAATTTTCACTCTTACACAGAATATATTCTATTTTTGATACAAATATTGGTGCTAAATCTAAAGTCAATCACTTAAATGGAGACAAATGACAAGAGGTATTGCTTCTAATTTCTAATAAAAATTTCAATAAATTTTATGTATTGCTTTGTAATAAAAATTTTAAAATATGGTAATCACACAGTCATCTAGAAGCCCAGTATATAATTTGATTTTATTTGATCACCATGATACTTGTACTCTTTATTACAATCATGAGTACAATTTAAATCATGCTCACTGCATTACAGGTTATTAACTCAAAGAAGATTTAATAAAATGACAATATAACTAATCTGAGTCTGAAATAAGTCTTTAAAGAGTAGACCAGTGAAGAAATACAAGTGGTTGTTTCTACGACTGTCAGTTGCCTCAGACACTTCTTCTTTCAACTTTCAGTGATACAGTAACACTTTATTTGCCACATGAAAAGAACACTATTTTGATAGAAATATAACAATAATCAAAGAAAAGATGAAAACAGCATCATTAACAGTGAGAAATACAAAAGGATAACACTAAGCGGCATTGCATGAGTGCTGAACTTTAATACTTCAGATTGAAATGCAATACAAAAGAGAAATGGTGACATATATGCTCAAATATTTTCCTCTGTTTTCACTTCTACAGCTTATGGTATGTACGCTATGTTCATTCACATAAACGTAATAATTTCATGCAACATTAACTCAAACAGCTAATAATATTTAGAAAGAAAATGTTGGGATCTTTTGTTCCTGTTCAGACTACTGTGAAATCACAGAACATGAACAGGCCTCACATGAACTTCTAGATATTTTTACTTCCTGAGCAGGCTCACCCACTCCTACATCATTCCCGGAAGATGTTTTTCTAGCTCATTGTAGAAGACCTTCCATGACAGAGACTCTCCAGTGTCTTTAGCGAGTTTACTCAAAATGTTTGGCTGTTCTCACATCAGAAGTATTTTTTCCATATTTAATCTAAACCCTATCTCACTGCAACGTACATGCTACGCCACTTTTCATCTACATGAAGACATATCCAGGCTGCAGCAGGGGTCTTGCCAGGCAGCAAGCTGCTTGGGAGCCTGCAGTGCTTCCTCAGAGCTGCTCAGATCACATCTGGAATACTGCTCTGGTTTGGGCCCCCACAACAGACACCAGTAAACAGCAGCGAGTTCAGCAGAGCCACCAGGATGGCTGGGGGCTGGAGCACTTGTCCTGAGAGGAAATGCTGAGGGAATGAGGCTTGTTCAGCCTGAGCAGGAGATGGCTTTGGGGGAGACCTAACAACAGCCTGACAGTACCTATGGGGAGGTTATCAAAATGATTGAGCCAGGGTACTCAATGTGCATGGAGGAAAGGACAAGAAACAACTGGAATAAATTGAAATTAGAGGTTCAGACTGGACATAAGGAAAAACATTTTCACCATGAGTCAGGCAGTAGAGCAGGTTATGCCAATGCCAGCCTTTGAGATTCCTACCAGATAAAGCCCTGCACAACTTTGTCTGGTCACAGCTGACCTTGCTTTGCTTGAGAGGCTGGACTAGAGACCTTTTGAAGACTCTGACAACCCAAATTATCCTATGAACCTATAACATCCATACAGCTTCACAGAATCACAGAATTATTTAGGTTGGAAAAGACCTCCAAGATCATCAAGTCCAAATTTTGACTGATCACCACCTTGTCAACTAGACCACAGCACTAACTGCCACGTCCAGTCGTTTCTTGAACACCACCTCCCCGTGCAGTCAGTTCCAATGCTTAACAACCCTTTTCAGGAAGAAATTCTTCCTGATGTCTAAACATCAAACACACAAAGATAGTCAAACGTCCCAAGGCTAGACCCCCTACTTAATAATTTTCCTTTACAACATAAGAATGGTTGTACTCATTCAGACTGATGGTCAATCATACAGTATCTCAAATTCATTACTTGTGACAAGTAGTTGCCTAAGGCAAAGTGAAACAACAGAGGAAGGATACTCTCTCCTCCCTAATATTACTTCAACTAAGTGGAAATTTGAAACTGATAACATTTCCAGAATTCTCTAATAGAATCCACTTCCAAATACTGTTAAAAGTATGCTAGTTATCCAGTCAGAGAGGATCTAGTTAGTGTGGGTTTATGCAAAAAAGAAGATATTCAAAGCTTTCATTTTCCTGCTTTCACCTGTTAGTAACTTTCCTCCCTGCTAAGCAGCAGGGCAATTCCTTCCTCTCTTTGCTCATTTTTATTCAAAAACCTACAACACAACTAGTAGCAGAGATAATTAGAAAATAACATCATCTTCAATTACTCTTACACTGGATCTTTTGCATGCTTCTACTCTGCTTTTTTTTTACCACAGCAGACTCTTATTCTGTTGCTTCATGACACCAGGATCATCTAATTTCTTCTACCCTTATCAGAAGTATCAAACACACATGTACAGTGTTAACAAACTGCTGGGTAATCTCTTTACCAGGCCAAATTCAGAGTTTCTGTAGTTTGGTTTTTTTGTTTTTTATTTTGAAGTGTCCATTTTCTTTTTCTATTCTTCTCCAAACTTTACTCTCTCAGATTATTTTCCTGTGTTTTCCACCAAAATGACAGTTATGGATCAGTAAAGTTAAAAATATGAAGATCAGAATAATTACAGCAAAAACCCTCCATCATCTGATTTTTCATCGGGATAAATAGAATTACAATAAGTGTCTACCTGGAGAATAAATTAATCCGTCCAATTTTTAATGACACAATACCAATTAAATAATATTTTACAATTTAATACATGCATTCTACAACAGCTCACTTTTCTGTGTCGAGTGCCAGAGCTTCTAAGAGATTTATTTAATCATAAATGTTGAAAAAATTCCACGCCAAACTCTCCAAAGAAAGTATAAATACATGTTATATCTAGTCACACTTCATTAGAACAGTGAGTTCCAATAAGGGCTTCAGTAAAACAAAATTATACAACTTGCAGTATCATTTAAAGCATTTATAATTTTTAGTGCACTGAAGTTGCCAAGAAACCCTGAGAAGCAGATGGGCATTACTGCTGTTAAAATGCAATCCGTTACACCAGAAAATAATTGAGTCTTTCATACTTACAGAAGAAATGTTTAATGTTACAGTTTCCTATAATTTAATTTCTTTTATTAACAAATATTATAAATGAACGGATTTTTAAAAATCTCGTTTCCATAGTAGATTCCACTAGTGGCATCAGTTCTTCTATTTAAGAACATGATCAAAACAAAAATAAATCACTACCTAGGCAACATCTCATTCAAAGAATTCCCAGCAGCAAGCCACCTGAACCTCTGCTGCTAAAGTTTTTCTTACTGAATGCCATAAAACAAAGCTTCATTAAAATCTTAATTTGTTTAAAAAATAGAAAATCCAGCAGCTTCAACACAAGGACTAAATTCTAAATTCTACATTTAATTTCAACTTTCAATACATTTCTTCTTTACATTCCATTATTTTCATAAAATACCATCCATTATCATCATATCCATTACTATCAATAAATATCATCATTCATCATCATTCACTAGAGAAGCAGCCCTCACATCCACTACAAGGTTATAATATTATACAAGTATAAACTATAAAATTTACATGAAATATTATTTCAAAGTCACTATAAGTGATATAAAATTAAGGCTTACCTGAGACAAACCTTCTATATTTGATTACTCCAATGTAATTTTTCTGAACATTGGTGTCACCAAAGAAGGTGCTTGCTTATTTCAAGAACATCAAATAACGGACATCCAAATGGGCATATATAGTTTCCACTCTTTAACTGAGATACAAAAATTTAATATTTTTGAATGTATGTCCTATGGATTATCTCAAAATGCTCAATAAATTTTGAAGTTGTCCTACCAGCATGGTCTGCATAGAAGATTACAGTGATTTCGAACACACACAGAGGAAATCAAATGTCTAAATCAACATGCTTGACATATTTTTTAATGAGCCTCTTTAGAATTACACAACTATTTTCTGTTATTACAACAGAACATTCATCATCTCTTTTACTTTCAGAAGGAGATCACCTGATCAAAAGAAACCATGTTTTATAATAGAGGGTACATTTTGTACTCGCCATTTGCATTTGGACCAGTTTCAAGATGAGATTGCTCACCAAGGTGTTTCTACAGATAGCAGCCTCTCTTTGGCTGTTGGAGGTAAATGTCATCTTTAATTCATTAAGCAAACAGCACTTCTTTTCTCCTAGGCAGAAAATGCTGTCAGCCATAATATTTTCAAGATATTTTTTAATATATTTAAGACATTTTTTGCAGGAGTTGTTACTGAGATAACAGGAAAGTGGTTGATGAAGAAGGAGGTCTCTGAAGCATGAATATCTATCCACACAACCAATGAATAATATTTTTTAAAAATTTAAAAAGCAAAAAAAAAGGGCACTGAACTGTCTTTTAACTGTCTCGACTAATGCACAAAATAGTCTCAAATATTCTTAGAATCTTACTGATTGAAAAAGTCCATGAAATTGCTCTCAGTGCTCATTGTTCCTAAAGCCACTGAAAGGCATGCAGCTGTTTCACAGATCCCAGGTGCTTATAGAAGGCGATTTTTTACATATCCTGGATCAGGCAAATAAGAGCTGAAGCACACAGATTTAATTTCCTACTTTTATGCGTCTCTGTTAAACATGATTCTGTTAAACATGTTGCAAAATGTGGACCATGTAAAAATGTTTTTAAGAAAGGATGTTCTTTGATGTTTGATCTTTGTATATTTTCAAGCCTAATCAACAAGAAGGGAGATTTAATCCATGAAACAGAGAGCAGCTAACAAGCAAGTTCCAAGTGATGCCCATGAGTTAGAAACACAAATTACTTGTTGCTAGAATTGCCTTGTTAAGATACAGAGCTGGACATGCTTCAGCAATCTCAGACCTAGTGGGAGGTTAACAAGGCTTGGGAAGTAGGATGCCCACTGAAAGTGGACACAAAGAATGCAGAATTTATAGACCATCTGGCAGAGCTCCCAAGATAAGAAAGAAACCAATAAACACAACTCGGCAACTGTGCTGAAATCAGCTCCAACTGCCTAAAAGGTAATTCTGGCAGGGGGAGATTGCGACCACTGGAACAAGCAACCCACCACCTCAAAAGGAGATAAAGCCTGAGCATGTGGAGTAATCAGTGTGGGAAATGAGAGAATCATTAACCAATAGAAGATAGAATACTAATTAATAAGGGAGCTATGCAACTTGCAGCCAATGAACACTAATCCCTTAGTTTGCTAAAATGTACAAATAGTAAAAATTTTTGATGGTTGCTGTGCTTGATTTGTGGAATACCACCAGACATCCAGGCTGTCACAGGCCTGAAATAAATAATCAATGTCTCTCTCAAGTGTGTAAATATTGGCTTGCTGCACACAGGTAACAAATATGGTTCTTGCAGACAATACCCTTCCCACTCCCCACTCCCTGCAGGGGAAAGGAAAAAAATGGTCTTTGACTGGTTACCCCAAAAAACTGAATTCAAATTATGGAAAACAGGCAACTGGGAAGATACAGTATCCTTGAAAGGCAGGTCAAAGAAATCTCCTAGAAAGACAAAGGACAGAACAATAAAACTTCCCTCTGCATACACAGCCTATTCCATCTGAGGGTAGATTTCATGGAATACTGCTCCATTCAAATACCCAGCAGGAAGCAAGGCCTGACATTTCTGAAGATACTCAAAGCTTCTGGATGAACAGAATCATAGCTTAACTTCCTGTTTCTTCCATCACACAATTGGTCATGTCACTGTAAGAGATATCTTAACTGCATAGGTGCACTCTTTTGCAAGCCTTGAATTTTAATGTTCATCTGTATTTTAAAGCGGCAATCAACAAGACAGGCTTTCCCAAAAAGCAGTTCTCTGAAGTATACTAGACTCAAATGTGGAAGTTGTATGCATTAAGCACAACGATGGCCATGGCAATCCTGTTAACTGATGATGCAGACATGTATCTGTATCTGCTCATACGAGACACATGTCCCTGTCCTGCAGGTACCACAACTGCAAGATAGGGCCTGAGGCTTCCTCTGTGCTTCTGCACAGCCCTGTTGCCTCTCACCCAGCTCTTGACGGCCAGGCCTCTTTGGTCTACAAATCTTTCCTCTTCTACCCAACCCTGCTTTACATGTGGGCTGACGAAGGGTACTGAGATAGGAGTCTTTTGCTGCCATTATGCAGGATGCCTGCAGTGTGGCAGGAGACCATGTGATGAATCACAGAAGCATGAGTCTTGTGCTCCCCTCTGAGACTTGACATCTGTGTGATTGAAAGAAAAGACAGAGATTCCTTAAAAATGAGCCTGAGATAAGGCATAAAGCACGATACTCTCAATCCAGCTGACAAATGCATTCATACACTGAGTCACTCAAAAAAGCACATAATGAAAAAAAAAAGTATATATTTTCATAATCCCCAGATAAATGGAAATGGAAAATAATTGCATTAAAGCACTATTTAAATAACTAGATAAGTATTAAAAGTTATTGAGTCTTTCATGCTGTACATTCCTACTCCAGATTTAGAAAGAAGCATTGGACACTAAGGTATAAGGGTACGCTTTTTGGCCTGTAATTTCAGTGACAAAACCAGAATTGTAGGCCCAAAGGGGTGTTTGAAGATACTATCTGCATTACCTCAGCACTACTCAGCAAGTGACTAATTCTCTCCTAGGATATCTTTACTTGATAAACTTTTAAAAATGCAATTTAAGAAATTGTAACTGAGCATAATTAAAACACAGCATGCAAACAGATAAGTATTGCATTACTTTTAGATTAGTTTATCCTGCAAATATAACATCCTTAAAATTATAAAAGAAACATGAGGTATCAAAATACAGTCTTTTTCAAAATTCTAAAATAATTTTAAAATGAAAGAGAGTTACGTGGAATCTGTCACAAATAATTACAAAGGTGTTCTACCGAGGTTTTCTCCCAGTTCCCAATGTTGCAGCAGTAAATCCTCAGGAGGAAAAAAAAACCTCAACCAAACACCAAAACAAAACAGAACATCCTCCTGAGACAGAATCCCAGTCCCTGCTCCACAAGTGGGCAGATATAAACTTCAGCTCCCAGGATTCTTTAATTGAATACGGAAGTGTTGACTAAAATGCAAAAGAACCTACCTCAACAAAGAATGCGCCTACAACATCTATATAAAACAGCAGGATAATGTATCTCATGATGGAGAGACATTTGTAAGTTTCTCATCTTTTCTGACTTTCTGGCCTTCCAGCGTACACTCTCAGTGGTGCCTTACTCATTGACATTTCCTTTCCAAATGAGAGCTGGATTCCTTTCTCCTTTAGACTTTCTTATCTATTGTTAGAACTGGCTTTTAAGTAGCCTGTGAAAGTAAATTCATTACTTCATTAATTCTTATTTCTGGCAAAGGCTCCAGTAGATGTTTTTAAACTGGTAAAATTATAGGATTAAAATGCATAAACCATAAAAGGTTACTTAATAGACTGGACAGTAACACAC
Organism: Edolisoma coerulescens; assembly: GCA_013397115.1. Lineage (NCBI taxonomy): Eukaryota > Metazoa > Chordata > Aves > Passeriformes > Campephagidae > Edolisoma > Edolisoma coerulescens. The sequence continues at coordinate 3,174,855 of VWZW01000415.1, forward strand.
ATAATTGGGAAGAGCAAACTAAAAATCCAGTATCTTTAATATTATGAATTCATTACTTAATGGGCTAGATTTTAAACTGTACCACTGCAGTAGTCCTTAATTGTGTCCTAATTATTAGGCAAGTTCAAATTATATTCTTTGTGTACTGATTTCACTTCAAAATTGCCAAGCTTATAAAATGAGTCTTTAGAAAAACCTGCATACAATCTGAAAGCAGGAAGAAAGGACTTCTTTTCCCGCATCATGCATGTATGAAAGCAGATACACAGCAGGAAGATTATTGAGGTTTTTGAACAAGACCTGGTTTTCTACCTCTCCTGGAAGACTTCAGAAATCATTCCTCACTTACTGGAAAACTGGCAAGTTTAGTGTCTTTTGCAGGATGGCTCTGCCCTTCTGCAGAACATAAACATCAAGCTCATTTGTCACATCACAAGACAGAGAATGAACCACACCACTGTGAAACCACCTGAATTACGGGCATGTGTTTTTCAGACACATGACTATCTGCTGGGTGACAACTACACACATGGCTCGCAAACAACATTAGTTAACTTAGAAAAAACCCTACAGGAAACTAAAAACCTTTCAGATAAGTCTGAAACTTGAAATTTGAACCTTAGCTCAACTGAAGGCTGAACAATAGAATTTCAGTGAAATTACTGTTTATCTATTAGAAAGAAAGGACACAAAATTTTACATTAGTGAATGCCCAAAAAGTTCTTTCAATTTCAGTAATTTTGCAACCATGTAATATTTTTGAAGGGAATTGTTTTCAAAATTATATAACACATGAAGTAAGAATAAAGGGGATCTTTTGCTAATTGCATTCTGGAAACAAGCTGTACCTAGGCATTTATAGATAATAGCTTATACAATTTGCAAACAATGGGCTTTAAAAAACCTCAAACCCTGATATCTGTACTTCTATTTAAATCTTCCCTTCATAAATATTCACTTAACCTACCGAATCTCTAATACACTGAAGATAAAATAGCACATGTCTTGGAAAAAAGAAAAGCTTTGGGAACAACAACCCAGACTTAGTACTATTAGTCTTATACTGCTGTTCTGAAATGCAAATGACATCAAACTTTATCTTTTACCCCAACTGCCATTGATAAAGAGGGAGATCTTTCAGAGAATTTCTAGCAAAACCTTTTAACTAAGGTAAGTTTAACAGCTCCAGAGAACTGCCTTACAGATTTCAAAGTAAATGTAGACAGACTACAGTTTACCCAAAGCCCGCAAGATTAGACTCCTTTCCATAATCCCTCTCATCTGAAGTGTACTATGAAGAACAGCACCAAGCTAATATCAAGTTAGGATTCTGTTCAGCTATTTGCTCCTATGAAGACAGTTGCACAGATGACAGTAACTTCTCACAGCTATGAAGTCTGCAAAGGATGCAAAATTTTCCATTAATTCTTGTCAGAGAAATGACAAAATCTTTTACAATGAAAATCACAACAGAACACAGAAGTTAGAAAACAACTAAAGTGAATAAACCCTTCATACTTAAATTTAAAAGTAATCCTCCAGGTCTAAGAACCCCCTGAAAATCAAAGCTCCGTGAATTTAGGGAAAGGGGAGGAAGTAAAAGGAGAAGCTAACCAAAGATGATAGAAGAAAAAATGCAGATTTCTTTAAAATCTAGAAAAAGAGATGCAATTTGCAAATACCATAATGATGTAGCACTTTAAAAATAATTTCTTTATTGAGGGGTTAAGTGGGTTTTCTTGCGACATTTATAGGGTTTTGGCTGTTAAATCTTATACTCAGTTGGGGAAAAACTCTCAAAAGCAATTTTCTGAATATGATTTCAAAGCCATGCAATAGAAAATGGCTAACAATTAAACTGATTCTGGCAGGGAAGTGGAAAACACATTAAAAAGTGAAGCAATAAAAGGACAATGAAGTGTTTGGATGTAGGATATCCAGGCTGAATATTTCACCTGTCTAGAACCAAACAGGAAGTCTGTGCCAAAGGCATCAATGAGCTTTTAAAAAACTATTTATATTTTTCAGTTGAGCAGTACCCACAATCTTTCTTCAGAATAAGATACTTAGACAAATACTTTTTGACTAGGATGATTAAATTAGATATATTTTGCTTTAAAAGTGAAGAAGAAATTTGCCTTTGAAATGAACCGCTATGATTACTACAGACCATTCAAATCAAATTAGTCTTTCTTTTAAAGTTACGTGTTGTTGCTGAAGTTTTACAAACATCAACCAAGGTGTTAAAAATGTCTAAATAGCTGCCACTATATTTTATTACAGTGAAGTAGAATCAAAGATTAACTAAAGAAAAAAAGAACACACTTCAAATTTAAGTAATTTTATGTAAGTGAAGACTTCAAAGTGAAACAAAAACAATAAGGATTAAAAAGAATATGAAAGTTTGGGGGCTTTTTTTATAACCTACTGTTAAAATTATGTGGTTTTGCTGTAGGAGACAACAGTATGTTTTAGGGGCAAGTGTCTTGAAGTACATTTGGCAATAAGATAGGTTAAAAGAAAAAAGGAAACAAAAATCCCATGAATCCTCACAAGTATATAATTCATAATTATCCAGGGCAGCAAGTTCGTGCTGTGCCTTGTAAATTTGCCTGAAATAAATGTGTTTAAATAAAATCCCCAAAATCTATTTGGGTGAAATAAAGTCTTTAAACAATCCCTTTATCACAGGCTTAGTGGAATCACTCAGGGAGTTACAGAATGCCTTCAGCAAATTGTGTAACTGCTTTGACATGTTTCCCAGGTTAAACAATTTCCAGATTTCAGAAAGTTGTATTGTAGTTATGCACAATTCCTTGTTAAAACTCTATAACAGGAACTGCGTCTACAACGAAGAACTGACTTTTTTCAATACTAGAAACAAACTCACCCTCTACTTCTTCTCTACTTCTTTCAAAAATCATCCACCGTTTAACATGGCTAGTCTTTATTTAACATCAAAATAATTATAAAAGTATTGAAGATGTCAAACACTTATTTCTTAATGAGATATGAAACTCTGTTATTAAAAAGGTTATATTTTTCCTACTTCCCAGAAAAGTGCCATGTTCACACTAACCTTTTAACTAATCGGAACAGATGGGTATAACTGGATACAGGCGTGATGGGGCATTGTGGTAGAGCAAAAGAACATGTTGGTTCTCATACCTCTGGCAGATGGGAACCAGTCAAAAGTAATTTTAGACTAAAAATGTTTTGCTGCTTCTCAGTAAAAAAAGAAAAGAAAAAAACCCACTTGGAACAATATGCTATTTTATACATGCCATCAGAGCTCAGACAACAGCCACTTTCAAAAAGTTGGTACCATACATTAAAACCAATTATATGGGCTTACTGTATGTCATTTTTAAGCCTGTGAATAAATTAGAAATTCCTGAAAACAGTAGCTTATAATGGAAGTGCTGACACAACCTTAACTACAGCAGTAAATGCGCTGCTATTATGAAGTTGTTATGGCAACTAGAAAGATCAAATTGAGAGAGAAAGGAAGAATATGCATAAGCAAAACTTTAAAATCTTTGACACCACCCCCCAAAAACTCTTCCAGAATTTGTGGTCAGTGTTATTGCTCCTTACCTTTACAATAAAAAAATTAACTGCAAAACTTGCTTTTAACACAGGTGAGGGGGAAGGGCTGCCAAAATAGTGTAAAATCCAAACCAATTCCAAGGTCATAATCCATTTGGTTCATGAGTAGTCTAAAAAATTGAGTCAATTGAAAGATATCTGGGCAGCATCTGGTCAGAACATATTCATCAGATATCACAAGTTAGCAGACAACAATTATGCAAAACTGTTCAGTCTTCAAAACAGTTCTATAATATGTTACCAATCTGAATAGTTTAGTAACAGCAACCTGCTGTAATTTGGCTGAATCGAACAGACAGCACGTTCTCAAGTACTAATCCATTAATTAAAACGTGATTTAAAATATAACTGAAACTCATATATTTGTGAAACAATCATTACTTATCCTTCCTAATACTGTGTTAAACAAAAACAGAAATCTTTGTCTGTTTCCAATATTAAAATAATGGGGAAAAAAACATACCAAGGCAGTCAAATTTTAATACTCAAAAATGCTCAAAGGATGATTTCTAAAACATATTCATTAAAATCTGTGTCAGCACACTAACTACCTTTCTCAAAAAAAAAGTAATAGCTCAATTGCGACTATCATTCTTGCAAAATTTCACTGAATAAAATTTCCAACAAAATGTTAGTAGCAACCAACAGTCCTAGAAATAATGTTAAATTATCATTATTAGTAGTGGAAGTGGTATACCTTTTTATTAGAGCATTCTGTCCAAATTCATCTACTAGCAACACTTTGACTAGAAAAGCAGAAAACAAACTATTTGTCTGTCTTTTCAAAGAATTTAATACTAAAGCCACTTTGTCCCAAGTCTAACTTTACTGCCATAACGAAAAACTAGGAAACACAAAAGCCCTCAGATGTCTGACATTATAAGAGTTGTGCAAAGTACTACTACTCACTCATTTCCTAGGTAACAAAACCCCCTTTTATTCTAAGCTATCTCAATCCATTTCTCTTTTGAGTGTGTTGATCTATACCATTTTCCAGACTACAGGAAATACCCATTTAATAAGATTAGTACCAATTTTAAGAAATGCCAAAGTACCTACTTTCACTAAGAGCTAGCAGATATTGCTGTTAAATTCAAAATAATTTTAAGATTCAGGTTGTCATATTTTTAAGTAAAAAATTATTCAGTGTTAATTATCTGATTGATTTCAAAATTTTAAAACTTTGAAGACTGTTTTTATTTTCAGACATTGATTTTTTAGAATCATTTTGGTATTAAGAAATATATTATGCATTCTATATTGAACACTGAGAAACAGTTTTGCAGATGAACTTCTTTAAACTGGAAGATAATCAAATATTCCACTGAAAAAACAGAAGTATTTAATCTGCAAAAATAAATAATTATTGATATGAGATCACAACAAATACACACAAACACCCCCCCCAAAAAAAAAAAAAAAAGGAATAAAAGAAGGCAAAAGAGTATTATGTTCACAAAGGCAAGAACTAGTTGTAGGCAACAAAAGAAGCAGAAATAATGATGATATTTTCTTCAGAACATTAGTTCTTCAGCATTTAAGAATTCTGATAAATACACCTCTTTTCTCTGAAAAGGAAGCACTAGTTATCAACTTACTTGAAACAGGTAATCTTACAGCTCTCTAAAAGCTGAATGACAATATACAGAAAAAAGGTAAAAATAGGATTTCCATGTGCATAGCTGTTTGTTAGATAAATACTTGATAGAATTCTCAAAAAGGAAAGTGTTCTCTAACACTATGCCTTCTTTTAGGGTTTTTTCAAATTCATTTGCAATGCTAATGTTAGTGATTATCACGCATTTTATAATTTGTAGAAATGGTTCACTGAGATACAGCTTTACTGATCACTCAGTCTTAATTAGAAAAATGTTTTTTCCAATATATTTGACAAATTACTTTCATACAGTGGGGGTAATATTTGGCCTTCAGGACTTGAAGAATCCACAATTATTAATCATGAATGGGCTAACACAGACAATACATGGCTTAATACTATTTGCAAAGCTACCAGCTTTGATACTGTAAATATTGAATATCACTGTGAGACTGCAATGAAATTTCAGTGAGCTTTCACCTCAAATGCTCACACACTTAAAATGCAAAATGTTTTTAAAGAAAGCATTGTGCTCACTTCTTACGCCATTTTTTAAAAGCACTCTTCTTAAAGCAGGTAAGTACACTATTCACCCTAGATCAAATTTTCAGGTGCAGAGTTTCAACCCATTGTTAACCAAAGCTACACAGCAGTTTTTTGTGCATCATCACTCAAAAAAGTAGGAACTGAAAGAGAAGTCTGTTGAAGTACAGGACTTTTGCCTCACTGTAAAGTTAACTTTTCTGCTGTCACAAAGTTATGCAGAAGACAACATGCCTGTGATCCAAATGAAACGAAGTAGAGGGATGTAGCCAGTCCCCTGTGATTCCTTACTGCTGGCTCAGAGGTATGAGAACTTCATGTCAACTGATGTTATTTACAGACTTGGAATCCCTCATCATACCATCCTGTGAGCCCAAGATAACCAAACTCTGCAAGGAAGTAATCCCCTAATGCAGCACTGACTGTCACATAGAAGATATCCAGTCACAAGATGGACTACAGGCCCTTTGGAATGCTCAGTGGTGCATGCTTGCAGCTTTTGCTACTTCAGTCATACTAACAACATTCTCCACCACAGATGTTATACATCCACTTTAGACATGCAGCTTATATATAACTTGTTCCTGTTGCAGATTGACCAAACAGAAAAGATTTTCAGAACACCATGCTAAAAATACAATTCTTTGTGCTGTATTCAAGGTTGAAAATTTTAACCACCTTCATCTTCAGTGTTTGAATTCTTAATACCAATTATCTCTTATCCCAGACTCAGGCTGCACATCAAGATGTCAGAATTACTGTCATCCCCTAAACTTTAACATGCTGCTTTATCCAAGTTATCCCCATCTCCAGGTTTGAGACAGCAGAATACTTTTGGTACTAACATACAAATAGCTCAGTTTACCTTGTCCTGAAGAGAGGAAAAAAAATGTGTTTTATATATATATGTATATATGTGTATGTATATATATGTATTTGTTCACACACATGTGCGTGCAAGAAAACTGCTCAATTATTTTGTGCTTCAGGACTTCTTCTGGGGGTTATTACAGAGTAGATATTTGAGTCCTCTGTTTTGGGATTTGCAAAGGGGGAAGCAGACCAGGCTAGTGTTTGTCTCCCAAAAGATTATCTGAGAATACAAAGGTTGAGCCTTGTCAGATTCTAATTACTTGGAAGGTTTTCATAAGAATCAACACTTTTATGAAATATGCTAATAAATTTAGGACACTTTCAGTTCAGCTTGGGCACCAACTCCAGGCATGGATTGTACACATAAACACAGAAATCATGGGAGAGAAAGTGTTAATATTATTTCAGAAAGTATGCCTCATTCCAGTACTTTCAGCATGGACTTTATATCATGTACCCATTGTATCCTTGGCAACTCGACTTGTTATCTAAAGAGACAAAATTGACAACTCAGATTTAAAGTTACAGCCGTTGTACACCTCTAGGCTTGGATTTGGTCTGGAGCTAGATAGAATGCAAGCTAGACACCAAAAATATTCCAAAAGTTATTTGATGTGATATGAGGGCATAAGAGCGCTCATCATTTTTGACTGGATAAACTAGAAAAAGCTTTATCCAGATGCTCTCCATCATTTTATAACAAGGAAGATGAACATAAGTTTTCTTCTTCAATGATGAGAGAGGTTCTTCATACTTAGATTAAACAAGTAAAAACCAGCAGAAGTAGCCCTTTCTCCCACCACCTTTTTGGTGGGGGTTATATTTCACCCTGGTTTTAAAGTAGTCATCATCTTATCTCTTCTTCACCTTCAAGGTACAGAAGGCAAAAGGAAGAAATTAATTGATTGTAAACATTTTCTTGTCAATAAATTTAAAAAACTGATTGTAAACATTTTCTTGTCAAAAAATTTAAAAAGAAAAGTTACATTAAAGAAGATTCTGAGGAAAAAAAATCCCTCTATTTTAAGGAAAAGTTCTAAACATCTCATTATTTTCCCCACAATCATCATATGTTGCCCTTAACAACATTGATACTGCGAATGAAGATATTATCCATCCTATTTTGTATTTATGAAGGCTTATGCTACATTGAAGTGAGTTCTTAAAAATATATTATTTTTTCCATATTAACCTCAAGAGAGCAGCTCCTTAACATTAAATCAGACAATTTAAATTTCTAAATTAATTAGAAATGGATTTGTGAGTGTCTTTGATACGAAGTGTGTAATGAGTTTGAACATCATCTTTCATATAGAGAGTTCTTTGAAAAACATTTTTTTTAAATGTTAAGGTTTCCTTTTGCAGCAGAAATAAAAAGAAATGTGTGGGTTTAATCGATAAATTAAGTTATGAATGAAAACCTACAAGACAACAGCCAGGTTCCCCAAATGAAAGGCTACATGAAACAAAACACAAACCATGATTTTACAAAGCAGATCTCTTAGAACATCTGTTTTATAAAAAGCCAGCTGTGAATAGACCTAAACCTGAATGGAGTTTTTAACCCTATGAATGACATCTACCCTGTCAAAACAACTCTGTTCTGTTTTACCTGATCATATCCCAAAACAGCAGTTTTTTCCTGGTTTGTTTCTTAATGACAAGCTGTTAAAACACAGAGAACCTATCAAACCTAGTATTATCATCTGCTGCTTTTTTCTTCTAGTACACACTGCTGTCCATCAGAAGAAATAATTAATGGTTCTATTATGTATGAAAGCGTCATCCTGTCAGTTCAGCGACTGGTTTGAATAGCTCATATCTGCCACTCATTGATGCCATGCGTGCTCACTGTCCTGAGAGATGACAAAACACTACACCCTTCAGGATTTTTTTCCCCTCTCTCTAAAGCAGCATTTCACATCTGTGTCTGACAGAAGCATGAGGAGCTGAGCGAGGCAGACCTTCATCATCCTTCACAGAATAATGTTGCATGGATTAAAAGTTAAGACCTGATGTCTACTGATCCTGTATATTTCCTACAAAAATCTAAAATGTGGAGACTACCAAAACATATAGGGAAATAACTTTCCACTCTTGGAATAGCACCAGAAAACAGATGGAATTTACTGGCTATCAAATACTTAAATGATTTTTCAAATGGGTGCTGAATACTCAAGTTAACTGGGGTCAGTGCATTTGCCATTTTTTTTACATTTTTTTCGGTGGGGAGGGAAAGATGTAAAGTTCACAGGTTCTTTTTGTTACCTGATCAGGGCAGAATAAACAAAAATCCTGAATGTGAAAAAAATCGTATATCGGAGATATCTGGAAATAAACTGGAAACAACCAATACCACAAGAGCGAAGCAGCAGTGAACAGGAAGACGCTGTGGAAAAGAAATCATAAGACGAGAGTGCACAATGCATTTCAAACAGAAAAAAGCTTCCTATCTGCTGAGTGAGTCTCAGTATATTCTGACAGAGCACAGACAAAGCTTCAATCAAGTATCTCCTAGGTAAGTTTTTATTTCATATGCTGCTTTGATTGTTTATCATATCAACATATATTTTAATGTATGAAAAATAATTCAATATAAACTTCTTTATACTGATACTGAAGTTTAAATCCTTCAATGACAGATATTTGATGTTCTTAGATTTCCTATGCTGTAAAAATAACAGCTCTCTTTTGATATTAATGTTATTCAAAGGAAAAACTCTTAAATGATCTCTTGATTTACACCAAAGTGAAATATTTCCTAAGACTTAAATCCTTCAAAATATTTTAATACATATTTGCATACATGGCTGTTTAAGAAAGAAATTAATAAAAAGCCATGTGTCTGTTAATAGTACCAAAAAACATTTACTGCACTTCATTATCTATTTAATCTGGCAAAGCAAACAACATTTTGCACCACAGCAGCCAATGTAAGAGGATATCTTTTATTACAGAATAATAAATCTTTGTTTATATAAAAGAATATTCAATAAAGCTAGAGGTGTTGACCAGTTATTTATGAAAGGTAAACTACAGCACAGTAAGGAAAACAGCACCATGCTAATGCACCCCAAGGTACTGTGTACAGAGTGTCAATAAGAAGACTGGACATCTGTCCCCCAGTCAAACTATAAAAAAGAAGGTGCAGGTTATCTCCCTTTTTTCACTCATTTAGAGCATTCACAACATGAGTCACATAGACATGAATTCTACAAGAAAATAGCACGCAAGGCATTTCAGATTTAGATTCTACCATCTAACAGGGCTTGAAATCTAAACACTATACCTTTTAATCAAAAAATTACACTTAGAAGTCATAGAAAAAGACCCATTTGCTCAGATACAAAAACCTCCCATAACCCTTGAAACTAAAAAAGCATTGAGAATTTTATATCATTTAACATACCATTTTATAGTATTACGCAGGTCAATTTTGTATTCAATAGCAACTTTGAAAAACTACACTGCTGCTTCTATTATTGTTTTCGCACAATTTTTTCTATTTGCTAAGATGCAGTATTTCTTCTTCTAGCACTGTTTTAAGCGTCTCCTCTACTTCTCTCTGTATCACTTCCCTTGTTTCTATTTAGCACATCTGATCATATGATATTCTTATTTAATATAACCATCAGTTCTTTCTGATATTTTTCTTTTCATGTTTTGCTAACTTACTAAAATAATACCTCTCTCGCCTGACGCTTGCTAAAGACAGACTAATTTGCCATTCACAAACACCCCTTATGAACCCTTCACTTATGCACAAGGTATTTATGCCTTCTAGCAAGTGACAGAAAACCAAACTTACTTGCCAAAGACTGGCAGAATACTATGAGACTAAAAAACTCGAGTTGATATGAGACAAGGCTCATCGTAGTATCAGGAGTCAACAACATACTCCCAAAATAATGGCAGGATATGTGAAACAACTTCTGCAAGAAAGGGGTCATCTCACGCATATTACTGTGGCATAGTTTATACATCTGAAATTTGTTCTACAAGTTCACACTTTTTACTGCTATGGCAGGGGGAAAAAACTCGTTTCTCTAAACACTCCCACTTAAGTCTTCTGCTTAATACAGGCAAAGACATTTCTATTATTCTAAGCCTTTGCCATTTTCCCATTTGCTGTATTTAAGAGAACTTGATGGAATTTTTGCTAGTGCACCCATAACTCAGCCATTTTGTTGTTGACAGGTTCCAGCACACTCTACATTTCCTCAGTTTCTGTCCTTTTCTCTCTCAGTCATTTTTTCCCATGTCTCACTTCACATATCATGCTGATCCAGTAAGAACTCTTCCTGCCTCCTCAAAGCTCCTATACAACATGCACTTTGTCTCACATCTAACACACCAGGAAAAAATTATAGGTGAGGAAGTAGGTTCTGTACAATATAAACTAAAATAGTATGGCTCTGTTTCAATAGCACCAGTTCACAATTTCTGTAACTTGAACCATCAAGTTACTACATCAAGAACTACAACCCAATAATATTTGCCACAAGCAGCAAATGCAATACAGCTTTTGTCAGCTGATTTCAGAAGACAGCTTTGTATCTGCTGGACGTGGTTCTGAGTTGGAAATTAAACAAGAGAGAAAAATAAGAACAGGAATTCAACCTTTGCTTCTCCAAGTACTGTTCTCACACTAGAAGTTTTGTTAACTTGAATGTTTTCTCAGTTTTTTGCCTTCTCTCTTGTAAAAGATACTGCTTATCATGGCTTAAAAACAAAACAAACCAACCAAACAAAAAACCCCAAACAAAAAATACCACTCCAAACTCTAAACGTGCCAGCTAACCAACATTCTTATTGAAGAAAAATCAGGTGATTATTCAAAGAAGCTCTCAAAAGGCTTACTCAAAACCTTGTGTTTCAGAAACTTCTGAACTGAGAATTGCAGTTAAGGCTTTTTAAACTCTGTTGAAAATATGAGAGGGCTAAGAACAAGTGGAAAGCTTGATTGTAGGAAGAACTTGATACAACTAATATTTTTTTCAATATGTAATATTTTTTAAAGGTGGATATTTTCAGATGTATTCATTAATAATTTTAAGTCATCAAGATAAATGCTATTTTTATTTTAAATGCATTATTTCTTTCACTTATCTTCAAAGAACTCAGATGCATTAACTGAGTGAACAGTTTTTTATTAGTTCCAAAACCTAACTTTCCATGCAACTAGAAATAAGTATCAAAGAATCACAGAATATGCTGAGTTGGAAGGAACCCACAAGGATCATTGAGTCCAACTACTTGTCCTGTACAGGACTATCCACAAGAATTACACCATGTGCCCAAGAGTCATGAAGTGTTTTCCAAAACGTGTAATTACGTAAAATCATATCACCTGAAAGCAGTAAGTCAATATTTATTTTTCCACCTTTATCACAATCATTTGTTCAAGGATCACTAAGCATCTGACAAGGATATCTTTTCATTTCCTCTCTGTATTGAGTTGTTTGTATATGTGAAAGGAATAAACCACATCACAAAATAACAAGAGGCAATTGCCCAAAGAGAGCACATCTGCTTAGCAAAACGGCACATGTGGTCCATACATATGGGACCCCCTTCCCAACTAATCCAGCAGGTAATGAATATTAAAGTGGTAAGATATGGTTTAATAAGCCTTTTAAAAATTATGCGAATTAGACACAAACCAAAAGTGCCAACTGCCCATTCTGGGCAGTTATCAGCTAAAAGAAATACACAATTAGGAGCACGGACTTGGAGGTACACGTATTCCTGAGCTGTTGGCCTATCTTCTGCATTCACTTTCATGTCTACCAAGACTACTTTGTAAGATACTTTTACACTTCCATCCTTTTACTGAAAGAATTTATATAAGCTAATAGAAAGTAAGGAGTGAAATCCAGAACTCATGCTTCTATAGTTAAATCACTGATGCAGTAAGTCTATTTCACCCCGAGTTGCAAATGAACACAAAATTCACCGTGGCCACTTACATCTCTCTCAAGCCCTTCATTAAATAATCCCCTGCCTCCAAAAATTACTGTAATGAGAAAAAAGGCACTAAAACACTTCAAACCATTTGCACTGTAAATACATGACGGTAATATTATGCAGTACTTCCAACCAGGTGGAAAGATATCATCCAAAAAGCCACACTGATTTTTTTTTTTCATATATATATATATATAAATTT
>VWZW01000415.1:3187670-3222626 GCA_013397115.1 Edolisoma coerulescens
TTAGTGGAATAAACAAGCAGAGCCAGTTCACACGAAACCAGTTTATGGCTACAGGTGACAACGCACAGGGCAGACATTCAGGCCTCCATCAGTACAAACTCTGACTTAAAAGAAGAGCACATGGGCGTACATACATTTATGGCAGATATAAACTGCTTTGGGAGGGGTCTGACACGGCAAAGCAGCATCCGCTTAGAAGGAAGCTTTGTTACAGCAGATGCAACTGTGTGTTTCTGGAAACTCAAAACCTGCAGCCCAACAGCCTCGACATACATCTGTTCAGCCCATTCCTCTCTTTCTTTGTGATACCTGGTCCTCGACCAACTTCTAGGTCCTGCAAGGCCTGCCTCCACACTTGAAATCTCAATTAACCAAATCCTGTGCCAGCTTTTCTATTCTTTTTTTTCCACAGAATTGATATCAAATTCACGGATCTACAAAGATCCATTTGATAGCACTTTTTCACTATTCTAGAAAGACATTCCCTAGTCTTCTTCAAGATTCCTGAAACTATGAGAGATTAGAAATATCCATTTATATTGTCTGCCTCAATGAGCAGTACCGATGCTTTACAAGGAATTCAACTTGCTATTCCTCTGCTATTTACTTATATATCAACCAGTGATGAAGCCAGCAAGCGTGCTAAAAATATTAAAATTACAGAAAAGTGAATTCTTTACGGGACCTCAATATCTTCCAACAGTTTTGAACAGACACCATCTCAAACTTTAAATATTAATTTAGTGATTCTGAAGCTTACAAACAGGGAAGAAAAGAGCACTTGGGAAAGGTCATACCATATCCATCAGAAGCTCCATACAGCCCCAAATTCTGCACAACAGTGACCAACAGCGTGAGTCTAGGAACGACTGAGAACAGGGCACACACACAGGGACACTTCCTCAGAATTATTCTGCCAGCCTCTAGCTATTTGCAGTTCAGGGATTTTTTGAGCCTGAGATAATGTCTCATTTATAAGATAACCTTCAAAGTAATTTTCCAGTTGTTTTTGAACCTGCAAAAAAATTTCAGTTTCCACAAGATCCTGTGACAAATTTCCATATTTAATTATAAGTTACATCAAAAAAATACCTTTGCTTTGAATTCACTGCCAGATAGTTTCATTCAATGCTCCCTACTTCTTGCACTAGCAGAGACAATAATAATTTCTTATTTATTGTATTAATCCTTACACGGTTTCACAGAGAGCTATGGCATACTGTTCCCATCATCTGTCTTTGTGGCTGAAGACCTCTATTTTAGTCTACTCATACCATACTTAGCCATGCCTTATATGTAAATTCTTCCATACTGTTGGTTGTCCTGCTGGCCTTTGCTGGCTTTACTGTCTCCTTGTGGAGCTTCTGGGATCTGAAGTGCAAAAATTTAAACAATGTGCCTGCGTCACAGATTTATATGGTGACACCACGATGTGTTCTCTGTTCTGTCCTCTATTCTTTTTCCAATTTCTGTAGTTCACTTGCTTTCAACTAGGGAGGAGTAACAATCATCTCAGATGACTTTAAATGCATAGGGACTGTTTATACACACACACACACTGTACTTCCCTTAATCTTCATCTGCAGAGAATTTAATCTGTCATTTTTGTGGGTTTTTTCTGCAACTTTCTGCAGTCCTCAGGCTATATGGAATTAGGGGGGGAAATAAGATCCACACTTTTAAAAGTGAAGGTAACAACACATCAGATCAATCCAAGAGCTCTAGGTGATTCTCCAGCACTGAAATTCACAGAATCACAGAATGGTTGGGGTTGGAAAGGATCTCTGGAGATCATCTAGTGCAATCCCCCGATAAACAAGATTCATCTAAAATGGGTTGCACAGGAACTGGTCCAGGCACGTTTTGAATATCTCCAGAGAAGAAGACTCCAAAATCTCTCTAGACAACTGTTCCAGTGTTCTGGCACCCTCGAAAGTTTTTTCTCGTATTCAGATGAAACTTCCTGTGTTTCAGTTTATGCCTGTCGCCCCTTGTCTTGTATGCACTTGATTCGTATGCACTGATGAGGTCCCCTCTCAGTCATCTCTTTTGCAGGCTAAATAGGCTCAACTCACACAGCCTTTCCTCAGAAGAGATGCTCTCTTGCTGCCCTTCACTGGACCTGCTCCTGGAGCTCCCTGTCTCTCTGTTACTGAGGAGCCCAGAACTGGACACAGCACTCCAGGTCAGGCCTCACCAGGGCTGAGTAGAGGGGCAGGATCACCTCCCTCGACCTACTGACCATGGTCTTCCTAATGCAGCCCAGGATCCCATTGGCCTTCTTGGCCACAAGGACACTACTGGCTCATGGACAGCTTGTTGTCCACCAGCACCCTCAGGTCCTTCTCCACAGAGCTGCTTTCCAGCAGGTCAGCCCCCAGTCTGTACCGGTGCAGGAGTTATTCTTCCCCTGGTGCAGGTTCTTACACTTACCTTTGTTGAGTTTTATTAGATTCCTCTCTGCCCAACTCTCAAGCCTGTCTATGTCATGCTGGATGGCAGCACAGCACTCTGGGGTACTGGCCACTCCTCCCAGTTTGGTACTCTGTCCCTCCATCCAGGTCATTGACCAGTAAGTTCAAAAAGACCCAGTACTGAGCCCTGGGACACAATGTCAGCTACAGGCCTCTAACTAGACCCTGTGCCACTAATCACAGCCCTCCAAGCTCTGCCATCCTGCCAGTTCTCAATCCACCTCTCCATTCACTCATCCAGCCTGCATTTCCTGAGCTTAACTCTGAGGATGTTGTTACAGGACACATGTCAAAAGCCAAGTCGAAGTCAAGGCAGACATGTTTAAATCAAGACTGACAAGGGCTTTTCACAGCAGTTGTACTAAGAGATGTGCCTTAAATCAAACACTAACTAGCTTTGATGACTGCTCATGTTATTCAGAAAAGTTCAACCAATCACAAAGGGTTTCCTTGGTTTTGGTAATCTATGAATTTTACTGGCTATGGTGGGGTTAGCCCTTCACGTATGATTACAAACTAGAGAGAGCCTTGCCCTCTATCTTTCAAGTCAGTAAGGAATTTGAGTTACAGAAAGAAACAACAGCACGTTTCCCTTCCTCAAATTTGTCCCAAGCCTTACTGAAACTGATTTTTTTTATTATGCTTGCTATTTCACATGTTTTGCAAGTTAAAAAATGAAGGAACTATACTTGATGTTTCTTGGTAGTATTTTATCTCTAACATCTAAAAGCAAATAATGGCAAATATTCTTTCATCTAACAATTAAAATGATACACCTTTTAAAAACACGTTGCAAGGAAAGGAGGAAATGGAATAATTTCAAAGTTTAGCTGTGCCCAGCTGTCAGAACTCAGATACAGAAAAACAGACTCAAGAAAAACACCTGAAGTGTCTTAAACACCTATACATACTCTCCTTAATAGGCTGTCCAAGAACTCTTTTACCTATTGTAATGTAAATTAGATAAATTATCTCTAATGCCATTATGTGGATGTCATCTCTTCCTGACTCGTATCGTAGGTGTATACTATCACTTGTCACCAAAATGTATCTTCTCCATGTTATATTCTCCTTGAATTATCTACTGTGCTTTCCTTTCATGATTAAATGAATTCTAGTCACATGAGGTTACATTGCCAGTGTGGTTGTTCAATGCCTCAGTTTTCAAAAATGCATTACAGCAGCTTTTTATCATATAGTATAGCTTGCTTAGTGAGTTATTTCTGTAACAGAACAAACTATTTTAATAGTCCTTTTGACTGAAATAATTTCAATTTACAACCAGTCTGTGAGAGTGACAGACTTCAGGAATAGTGCCTGTATTATTTTATTCTAGATACTTAGAAAAAAAAATTGCCTATAGCCTCTGTCACCACCATAAATCATATACAATTGTGAGGTAAAATTATTACATCCCTCTGTAGCTGTTTTTTTGATTAAAAAAAAGTCTTCCTAGGTTTTTCTTAATTCATGCTAAAATTTAGACCATAAATACTCTTTTCCCCTGCTGAGCAAGTTTGTAAAAACAGGTCTTTAATTCACACTCCCAATTTTGCTCCCCGAATGGGTTCTACTGTTCCCTTCCTCAGGCTCCTGTAGTCACTGCAGCAGAAGAAAATAGTATGTTAAAATACTTTAAAGTAGAAAAATTTGCAAATAGAAACCCCCAAAAGAACAAAAGACTCGTCTATTAATAAATGAACAGACAAAAGAAAATTATTAAGGTTCACATGAACTGATACAGTTAAACTATTCTGAAGTACGGGCACTAAACACAAATAATCACCAGGGTTTTTTGTTGCCGAGTTGGTTTTTTTTAAACACAAAGTTAACATGACCAAATCAAACAACTTAGAGACTCTAAAGTGCTTTGTCTCTAGTTAAATGTTACTTTACACAGAGATATTTATAAAGACCCATTTTCTTTGACAAGCTAAACTGTGCTTGTAAGGTAAAGGTATGAGATCTGATGCTTTCAGATTACATTTCTACAAGTTAATTTACTCATCTCATACTTGTAGGCAATTTTCCTCTAAGAGACTAGATTATTCTTCCTGGAGATTTCTACTCCTCCTTCGTTCTCTTCCTCCTCCTCCTTTTTTCATAATCAAATACAACTCAGAGAAATAAAGTTGTCTGTGGGACAGAAAGAGGATATATAAAACCAAGAGTAAGGGAACACTTAATAAGGCATTATGAAATGAATAACAGAAGACACGTAAAAGAAGGGGCAGACAGAACCATGTGGAGGTACACAAAAGAAAATTTAAAGCTAGAGAGGCTGTAGACTCTTATTTGCATTAGAATATTTACTTGTTGTCAATATTCTAACTGCAAATGTGCATTAAGATGAATCAGAAGTAGGCATCTGGATTTATTCCAGTTTAACCCAATACACATGCATGTTACCACCCTTACTATTATCAATAGCAATTCCAGTATTTTACTGATTCTGCAAGATCTTTCCCTTCTCACCAGCTGTTCCATTTCATGTTCCTGCCAACTCTTTTGCACCATTCATGTAGTCAAATCAGGCAAGTAGATCCATATCTGGTGATAGGCCAAATCCATAATACCACTGAAGTGTCTTTCAAACTCTTTTCTTCAGAGGAGGAGAGGTGATCTTAATTTATTATCAAGGTCAGAAGCAAAATATAATGTAATTTCAAATTCTGTCATGCCAAATTCTATCTTCTAATGACTTCTGAAACATTAACCACACCTAGAAGAAAAAAACCAACCAACACTAACCAGGCTCCATTGTAAAGAAGTCAGGGAAAAAGTGCTGTTTTCCATTATAACTACTTTGGTAAACTTCCTTGGGCATCGGAAAGATGACAGTGAAGACTGCAAAGACAGTATCTTTTCCTGAATAGTACAAATCGTATAGAATTGCTCTCTGGAACTATTACACCCCTAGCACTTCATTTATTCAGAAAAATCTAACTCAGATTACCTCCTATTACCAGTGAACTGTCAATATATAACATTAGGCTTTCCAAAACATCCATTCTGCCAGCATTTTCCCAGCAGAAGGTTAACCAAGTGTCTTGAATAAAAATTTCATTGCTATAAATATCTGCAATTATGGCCTCTAGCCTTTATGACACAAAAATCAATAGAATTATATCATGGTATTAAATCATTCTCATCTTGAAATAGTTCTTCCACCTTGCCCCCTTTTATGTTGTAGCAAGCTGATACACAATTTTCAGCGACACATTCTGTATATTGAAGTACATGCATATACTCCATCAAAGAAAGCCATATTATCACAGGCTATTTCCAGTCAACAGTACAAAAAGAAGCAAAGAGAGTATGATCACTTTCACAATCCAAATTATCTGCAGCATATTCAGAAATACCATGCTTTATAAACTCAGACAATGAGTGTGTACTGTCAAAGGAAGGCCATCTGATTCACATTCCAGTAAAGGTTGAAAATTAGAATCAAAGAAAACAAAATTCTTCCCCACTTGTACCCTATTCTGACCCCCAAACATGATTTTTATTTAAAGAGTTTTTAGTTCACAATTTTACACAAGCAAGGGCTTGGTTTGCAAGAAAGGACATCAATGGGATACAAAGAATTCCCTTGAGGCTGGAAAAGACAGTTAATACAACTCTTGTTTTGAAACAAGGTTTGGCAAGGCTCAATATGCCTTTGACATTCTTCAAGAAAATCATTCAAATCTAGACAAAAATTAAACTGTTTCAGAAAAAAAATAAATCTTCTAGGTGCTCAGAAGAGCCATCTTCCTATACAACACTCAGAAATGCCAAAGATGCCACTTCCCTGATGAGCTGAGAGTGAACAATAGGGAAGAGAACATAGAACAGATGAGGAACTAACAAGTGATTTGGACAGGTACAAAAATATGAGGCAGCGGAAGGGTCAAGAGAAAGTCTAGATTAGAAGTTGGATGTAGGAACCAGGAATTCTTGAGCAATAGGATGAGACCAAGGAAAGAACAACCTCAATATTAATAGGTGTGACTAAAGCACACTAAAACCAAAAGCATTAAAAGAAGAGCAGGACAAGGAGAGCCCAAGCTATCAATACCAGATTTGAGGAGAAATCTCAGGATCACAGATGGAACAAGAAGAAAGGAGGAGCTGTGAATGAGATTAAGGAACAAATAGGCACTCCATACTCTTTAGAGCACTGTCTACTTCACAGCCCTTCTTTCACTCCAAAACCGATGCTTAGAAACAGCGCTGCTCCTTGCAAATGAATTTCTGAGACTATTGCTAGAATAGGTCTCTCTGTCTCTTCTGAAAGTGGTTCACATGCAAGCTGATCACAACATCCTTTGGAACATGTATCAATGACCAAGGAAACATTCCTATCACAGTTATTTTGTTTCTCAATAGATATTAGGAATTAATGCACATTTAGGAGAAACAGAACAGCAAAGGCAGTCTGGTTTCTAGAATTAAACACATCTGCTACATCTGATAGTCTTATCATCTTTACCATAAAAAAGTTCTAGTTTTACAGAACTTCGTAGAATTTCTGTTTCTATTTTATTTCTTTCTCTAATGTAAGCTGCTGAGAGATGGAACAAAAATATTAGAATTAAAACTAACACAGCTCGTCCAAATCAATCAACATCTTTCAGTATTGCCATACAAGTGATACCTATTAATGTCATTATTGGAAAAGAACCAGTATCTTACCAGCAAGCAAAAGAATACCTCTGGTCTAAAAAGTTTACAGTCTAATTCAGGTGATTTAACAGTGGTCAGAATTTAACAGAATCAAAAGTGCAAAAAGGAAACCAAAGGAAAAAAAAAATCAAATCAATCAAAAGACATATGCAACAATAAGGAAAATCAAAAAGTTTAAAAAAAATTCAAAGTAGGGAATGGCACAAAATAAATAAAAAGCAGTACAAAAGTCAGAGTAATTCAGTTTTGGTTAGGGGATTTCAGTGGCAGAAATTTCAGAGATGATGCGGCAGAAACACAGATGACCAAGATGAGGCCTAGTCAGGCAGAACAGTCTTCGGGGCATTATAAAAACAAAGCACATTATTAAACAAGAGAAACAGTGAATCAGGTGAGTAGACATTTTTATCGAGGTCTCAAGCCTACAAATTCAAGTAGCGGACATGACAACAGCAATACAGGAATAAGGACAAACTGTTCCACATTTAAACTTACTGATTTGTGATTTCATAACCAAAACATACTTCAACACAATTCAGCAGAAATACCATCAATATAAAGTAGCAGCAAGAGATTAAGATCCAGTTTTAGAGAAGGATATTGGCCAGAAAACTTTTAAAATCTAGAAATCTGAAACTTCTCAAATAAATGACTGCACTCAAGATTTGAAAAATTAAAAGAATGGGGAAAAGCTTTTGAAACTGATTTTAATGGGAACAAAATTTAACCCCTTTGGTCTGTGAATCTTACTCTATTCAATTCTAAATCATAAAGCATAGAAATTTCTCTGAAATTCTGAAACCTTTCAGATTTTTTTTTATTCCTTACCAGTAATTATACAGTACTACGACTGACATTTATAGCCACATAGTTCAAAGATACCAGAATGTTACATTTATATGCATTCAAATCACAGAGTCACATTATACTTCCACACTTCAATCATAGTTTTGGTTATATTTTAGATAAAACTTAGGAGGGAAAAAGGCACAGATATGAAAGCATATATAATGAGCACAGACTATCTATTACAGGAAAACACATCTATCAAGAAAATGTAATTAATACTTAAAATCTGGCACTTGTTATTTTTAGTTCAGACAAAAAAAAAAGAAAAAAGGACAGCTTGGCTTGTCTGATTAGAAAAAAAAGGACGAATTTCTGTAATGTTAGGAACAGTTCAGGAAGAAGCACTGAGCAGATGGAGAACCAGCTTCCACTGACGCCAAGTCCTGTGATTTCGATGTAAATCTTTATTGTGGAAGGGATTTTTTCTGGTTTTTTGGGAGAAGAAAAGGAGTACAGGAGAGACCGCATTTTTGTTGATTTTAGATACCGACAGGTACATAAGCCAGAAGTATCTCTTAAGTCTATTAACAAGTCCAAAGTTACAGACTGCCCTGTTGCAAATAAAACATGTGCAAGTGGAAATGAGACCACTTGGATACAAAGACTCCACAGATGGGAAATGTTATCTACCAGAGGACCATCAAAAAGGAAATGAAACTTCTGATGCACTGAAATGGGGCTAGAAGGGGAAGGAGGATAGGAAAGCACGTAATGGAAACTCAACGTTTAGGGAATGAGGTAGTGAAAAACAGAGAACATGAAGAAAGATGCACGTAAAGCACATGCCCATGCCTATTTCTCTCAGGAGCACACAAACTAGCAGTATTTAAGTGACCTGTTACCAATCTTTAGTGCAACAATGTAATCACCTTTCAGGACCAAGAACCTGGCACCTGTATCTTAAAGCTGATGAAGAAGTGATAAGAAGTAACCAACAATGCACGTTCTACACAGAGTTCATGCCACTTGGGGTACAGCAAGAACCCAGAAGTTTTGCATTGGTTGAATTTCTAGCCAAAAAAAGAAGTAGATGAGTCGTCAAGCAAGCACCACTGAAAAGTGGGGCCCTGATATATGCAGTAATCCAAATCACCAATGAGTTAGGCGTTTCTGTAAAGAAAACTGATTATCAGCTGTTCTCTGTAATTTTAAAACTTGAAGGATTCTTTTTTAGCACTTGAACCATGCCCTATTATTGCCATTCGTTTTCCTCAAGCAGAATTACCATTAAAAACAGAAAACTGATTTACTCTTCACTCCACTTTTTTTTTTTCCCCCCAAAAAAACTTGGAAAAGTGTCTACTTAAGATAGAAAAGTTGATGGAAAACCCATTTTTAATGAAAGCCTTGCTCCACAAATTTATCTGTTCCGGTTTTCCAAGACAGCCAAGGGTCTTCTGTGTACTTCTAATTCTCAAGCATGTATTGACCATGCAAATGACAAAAATGCAGCAATGTGTTGCAATAAACGCATCAAAATTAAACAGAGACCCAAAAGAAAGAGGTTAAAAAACCAGAACAGCTGTTTAGGGAAGGGAATGTAACTGTTACCTCAAAATTCTTATACCTGTTGCTCATTACTATTATGCTCCAGTGACTGTTCTTTTGATTTTTATTCCACATTTTTTATTGTATTCAACTGCTAGGTACCTACAGAAATTATATGTATTATTATTAGAAATTATATATATTCTTACAATATCAAAACCATTCTGCCAGTTTTGTGTGAACTGCACAGCATTTCTCCATCTTAACCTTTAAGGCACCAGAATTATTCAGCCATGGCCTAAAAAACCAAATGGGAAAAAATTCATGTCCAAAATGATATTTTTTCATCTTGATAATCATCATATCTTGCAATCTGCATATTGTTATTGAGGAACGCATGTTGGCAATTTTTGGCTGCTGTACTGCTAATGCCTACCACATTTAAAGAAAAGTGATCAAGTGCCTGGATACCTTTAGATCAGCTCTATAATGATATTTTTAAAATATATTTTTAAACATAAAGAATCTACTCACAGCCAAAAATCTGATGAACATCTTAAGTCTACTGTAGGTCACTTAACTCTCATCTGTCAAAAAATGAGGGCAGCTCTTCAAACATGGCAAGATTCTGCTACCAAAGTAAGGTTATCCTATCACTTCCACTTCTCTTCCTCTTTATGCTTCAACAGCATTTTTACTAAATTGATTCTAGACACATTCCCTGAAGGCTTCACAATGGACTTGTCTTTTATATCAGCTAGACAAGAGCAATACAGAAAAGTTTGCTATATTCAAGGTAATTAAAAATAAATAAATTATAAATGCTAAAAAAAGAAACATACTTAAAAACTTAAGCTGAACCCAGGACACCTATTTTACACAGAAATATAATAAGCCCTAACAAAGAAGGTCCGTCAGGCCAGTGACATCAGCTATTATCAAAGCCACCTGTCAGTTCTTACTTAAGACTATTTTCAGCTGCTTTTTCAACTATTCAGTATGAAATTTTCCAGGTCTATTGTCTGCTTTAGGTAGCTTTTCCTTATCCTCCCCTTACCACCACCTCATAAAGAAACCCAGAGAACAACCTGAACATTTTTCTACATGAAAGCACTTGAGAAACTGTAACCACTTTCCTGCCCTAAATCAGTAACTTGAAGTCCGACTGCACAATAATTTGCATGAAGGAGGTACACTCTGCTTATTTTGCGAAAAATCTGACCTGACTTAGCCAAGCTACAAGCTTCTAGAAATCAGAGTTTGTATCTAATTTTTGCAAGACCTGCTGAAGCTTAACAACCAGCCACTGCATCTACATCCTCAGTGGTCTTCTGCATGTCATCTCCATGTGCAAGGCAACTGAATGACGTTTTCTCTTACTTCCAGTTTTGAGTAAAGAGTCAGATTTTCCACTGTAGGAGAAGTCTGCATTTAACAGGCTTTAGGTAAAACATTGAACACAAAGTGTCGCCTTGCATATTTGTGCAGCCTCACCTATGGTGATATCCCTAACACAGTTGAAAACAATGGCCTGTTGCTTTACATTGCTGGGTAACTTGGGTAGGATTTAGAGTATACTGACAGAGAATGTGGAGAGAAGATGGAAAAAACAGTTTATAATGGAGACCAGAACTGGAAGCCTGAAAGAACGAACTGGGATCGACTAGACAAAGAAAGAAACTAAGAGGAACATAAGAAGATGGTAGTGAATTAAACCAAATGAGCAATGCCAAGCAGAACAAGTAAGACTTGGGGATCACCAGGACTGGAGAGAATGAGGGACAGATATTATGTCTCTGACAGAATTTGAAAGAGTGTGGAAGGGAGCTGGCTCACAACAAAGGACTGAAACAAGACCCACCAACAGGAACCAGAAACACAGAGAAGAATTAAAAACAACAGAAGGAAGGAAGAGTGAGAAGAATTAGCAGGCAGGCAAGGGCTGACAGCAGACAAACAACATGCAGTCAAGAGACGGTTTGGGACTAGTCAGGCCTAAATATTTGATTAAAAAGACAGAATCAGTGCTGCACTAGAGATTGGCTTGAGGCAGGGAAAGCTGGAACTATAAGTGAAAATCTAAAAACCCAGTGTTTGTCTTCAGAAGCTACTGAAAGATGTAAAATAAAATACCCTAAAGACTTTACATTCTCTGCAAGTATCTGCGAACTCCTTTCTCCTCCTCAGACTTCCACTTTTCACCTTCCTCTGCTAATGATAAAAATGTAGTGTAATAATGCATAACTTTGTTCCTTTCTTAACTCAAGCAACAGTAATGTTTATGTATTAGATTTAAAAGCTCTAATCCACCTAATTATCAACATGACATCCATATCACAGAATATCTCATTTTGCTATTTTTAGATTGATTTTAAGTAAAGAATTACACATAGAAGCACTTTTAGATTATATTAAACAAATAAGTACCGAGGACTTTTAATTCCTTGGA
This sequence comes from Edolisoma coerulescens, assembly GCA_013397115.1. NCBI lineage: Eukaryota > Metazoa > Chordata > Aves > Passeriformes > Campephagidae > Edolisoma > Edolisoma coerulescens. Next base: position 3,199,602 of record VWZW01000415.1, read on the forward strand.
CATCAGGACTTCCTCAATTTTACTATGTCAACTAACATTAATTCTGTCTTTATTACATTATCCCAAATGATTTTTTCTGTGCTATCTCATTCAATTAACAGCATATATTCTGGGATAAACCAAGTTTTATCTTGAAGGATGACACTCTCTTTAAGACCCTGCATTCAATATTATGGAACCTAACCATTACATAGGAGATCAGGTTTTTAATCTGAGCTTTTGCCTAAGAATTCTTAACTGGCTGTATTAATTACATACTTGTGTATTAATAGTAAATTACAAGACTTTAAGACTTTTCTAAGCTTTTCTATTAATGAAAAATGGAAATTTACCTCCATTCCCTCTCCTGTACTCCCTAGCTGCTTCTTGCAATTAAATTGGATTCATTTTGCAACTTCAGAATGCTAAACAGCAATATACTAACAACAGCAATTATCAAATAAAGCAGATGTGCAAGCTTCTTGTCAGACCACTACAAATAAATATGACTCTATTCTCTGTTCTCACACATCAGCCAAAGAAACTAAAGAAAAAAGAACACTACTGACACATATTGCTTTTTTATGTGACTCCAAGAAATCTGCATTATTGTTAAGAGGGTACTTTTTCCTTCCTCCAGAAGAAAGTACTTTATTCCCTTGCTGTTTCTTACTGATTTATTTCACTGTAGAGAACAGTAACAATATATCCTAAAATAAAGCATTCTCTAAATCAAAGGTTTAGAATTAATAAATAGTATGAATATATGAATACTACCTTCCAATATTATCATTTGAGGCATTAGGAGAATCTAAAGAGTAAAATAAATGGAGAGGTAATACTGTGTTGAAGTATAACTCATGAAAAATACAAATTAGCAGAGCTAAATACTATTTTGTTATATCCTCAGTTCAAAAGTACTATTCTTCAGAACACTTTAAAGACATTCTGAAGGCTAACTACAGATTTATGGAAGTTATTAAAAAGCTGAACCATGGAGACACGGCACCTCAGGAAAGGTCTCTTGATTTAAAGTTTTGAATTACTGTATCTACTTTGCTCCCCAGACTCTGTTACATACACAGTTCTGAGGTCCATACTAGGTGCCTTGACTCCAGCATTGTTTGCCATGCAACACAACATTCAGAGAAGTCAATACACATTTGATTAAAATCTGACAGCTTAGGCCCAACTTTGCAATCTTCATGTAAAACAGAACTTCAGAAATTGATTCTTGCACAAAAAAAGGAATCTCTGCTCTTTGTTTCTTTACTATAGCTAACTTCTACCTTACCTCACCTCACCAAGCTGTGACTGAAAAACCCAATTATTCAGATTTGAGAAACTGCAGAATTTCCAATGTACTACAAAAACTGCCGTAATACATTGTTTACAGCTTTGAACTGGATAGTATTCCAACACAATGGCACATCAAGAGTTTCTAAAATAATTTTAGGTAACTGTTTTAAGTGTAACCACCCTATACTATTAATGTATGGCTGAAAAAACCCGGGATCTAGTACAGACTGTCCCTCTACCTCATCCTTTATTATCTCCTCTAAACAGAGGAAAACAAATGATTGTTATTTTCAAGGAGAGTAACACTTGCTACTCATGCACGCATTTCTACAGTGGTGATCACAAATTTGTTGAAACGAACAAAAGCAAGCAGCTGTCTGAGTATTTGCTGTGTTTAGTCATACCAGCGACCTTTTTTTGTTTCCTGGAAAGCAACCCAATAGCCAAGATCAGCAAGAACAAGCTCAATGTTACTGGATGCTGCACACACTCAGACCTATCTTTTCACAAGAAGGATATAAATGCACTAGCCAGCAACCCTCTTTTACTCCCCATCTGTCACAGCTCAGTTCAGCCTGTATGCTATGAGGCTGCACCCATGGAAACTTTCAACACTCCTAAATACATAAATGGCAGACTTACTGAAGCAGATAGGAATGGTATTCTAGGGTGGCAGTTCATCATCAGGGACAACAGCCAGAAAAGTAGTCATGTCCCAAAATGCAAAATTAAAAAACCCTAGAGACTGGAAAATGCTTACCTGCTGAGCTAAGCAAAACACTGAAGTCTGTTCCTCTCTGTGACTCCCCACATCCACTCTGTCCCTCTTTCACTGCATCCTCATAGCGGCTCCAGTTAGAAAACACCTTTCTTCTTGAATAGCATTTCACTTCTTCCTTCTCTTCTTCATGTCGTGATTCGGTATCATCATCCTCCTCTACCTGTGACATTTAAATGGACAGCTAAGCCATTGCAACTTAATAGCATTTTGTTCTGTATTTAAACAATCATTCATACAAACAACTCCAACCACAGAAATAAAACCCAGAAAGACAAATCCATCTGGATCCCCACCAACATTTTAGGTGGTACTATCTTTGTGAACTGTATGTAATTCATCAAGAGTGTAACTAAAAGCACCGAGTGAAGCTTTGGCTCTTACAGGGGGTCAAGCAGTGACACTGATACAAGTTCCACTACTTTCCCTCTGATTCTGAAAATCTACAATGAATAGCTTCCTTTCTAAAACTGAGAGCAATGGATAGGGAGTGGAACTAAGAACTGAAACCAAGTATCTCTGTTCAAGTGTTGCAGTGATACAGATGATAACCAAATAAAATGATGTTTGTAGAATGGAACAGGAAAAGATAAATTCTGCAGAAAAACATTTTGAAAATGGTGGTTTATGTAAGAATTTCCATTATAACCAACTATAGAGTCTTAAATCAAGTAATATGGAATAATTAATCAAATTTAATTTCCTTCATGAGAGCCATTTTATGGAAATAGACATGAAAAAATTAAATAAGACTGCTAGCAGTCAATCTATTAATTTTAACCTCTTAAAGAGTCGTAGGGTCAAAAGGAGAATTCATTGCAGAGTCAACTTAAGATACAAGCAAAATAGGCATTTGCCACAAGTACTCAACAGCTGTGGAAAACTCTCCTGTCTTGAATTCTCTAAATATGCAGCTCTCCCAGAGCTTGGAGTTTAGCTGGAATGACTGTTGCTTCACAAACAGAAAGACTTGCTTCCTGGAGGAAGGAGCACTCAACAGGCAAGAGATTAAATCTGTCACAATTATACAAACGCACTCCCAGGTGTCAAACAGCTGACAAAATGGAAAATATTCTGTGCATTCTCACTGGTTCTGTGCAAATTTTTAGGTAAATTCTCTTTTCTTTGTATTCATCAGATAAATACACTAAAATGGTTGTTGTAAGTAAACAGTTGGTTATATGAGCAAGTGGATGAAGTGACAACTACACTACTGGAAACTGAAGCAGAGCTATAATTTCCTCACCACAAAAGCCAAATCCACTTACATTAAGATAAAAATAAACCTATTTCTTCTCTATTCTTTTCCTATGACATGAATGATTTGCTATAATCCAGCAAATCTAGTGAAATTCAGTGCCCAAAATAACTTGGACCTGAAACAATTCACAAGTCGAAGCAAGAGCAGTGCCACAGAGATAGATCAGTTTTGTACTTTATTTTTAAGAAAAGATCAGAATAATCTGAAGCAACTCTGACATTATAGATAATTACTTATTACAGACCTGTTTGAAGAATTCACTCCTTTCAACTGTAAAAACAAAAACCCAGGAGTACCACTTTCTTAGTCCACCAAGCTTCCAGTAAACTAATGTGGATACAAACGTTTTCTCTTAAACCAGACGAAATTCTTTTTCACGTTCTGTTATTAGCTATGCTATACAGTGCACCTCAAGGAAATTTCACTTTTTAGAAGTAAAACAGTTAACTTCAAGAAACAAACCACAAATTCTCAGGAGCGTTAACAGAAGTTGCGCAGCCTGGTCTCCAAGTACTGTCTTGAGGCTTACTGTAAAAGCAAGTAAACTTCAAGTACAAACCTACTTACATTTCCAATAAGTATTTAATGGAAAATCTTATGTGATGCACCACCAAGCTACATAATAAAACTGCAAATAATCACAATTGAATAATCAGCATTCAGTCAACTTAAAGACGTGTTAAATTTTTCAAATACATTAAAAAACTGATCAGTGAAATTTCAGAAAGTAGTTTGCTTCTACCATCTCACATGAGACAGCTACCAAGTAACAATCCCAGAAATTCAGAAATACACACCTTAATCACCTTTCTCTTAGCTGTCTATTCAGCTATACCATATGCTACTACCATTGTCACCCCACCTTACTGAAAAGGAGTCTTAATCAGTACAGAGCAAACACCTGTCCTATGTATAATGAAATAAAGTAACTTCCCTCTTGTCACATCATCAAATAACAAAAGATATAAGCTGAAACTAATTCTAGAATCCAACTCAGATATAACCTTTAAAAAAGTGTTACTCACATAAGTAGAAAAACTTAGGCCTTTAAATAGTATTGAACGACATCCACATGTTATTGCTCAGTGTTCTAATACACCATGATACCACAGGAAGTATAGCACCTATCTGCTGTGCTTCAGTTCCAGATAGTAACACATGCATCACCATTTGCACATTTCATTGAAATTTTCAAAGTGGGGAAAGTATGCAAAAACACAGTTGAACAAAACCAGGAAGCCTTCAGACTATTTTGCATATCAGAAGAACAAAAAAATTGTGTGCAAGATTCCACCTAAACACTAAAGAACTCAACAGTGAAAGAGCCAAGCTCCCCTGCGGAGGAACTTGCAAAATTTGTGGTCTTCTGCTGAGCAATGTACTTTTATCCTTTATGAGAGCCTGTGACTGCACTTTTCTTCTAAAGGAAAGCAAAGTGCATAGCACAAATGACCACAATCTACAGTCTAACAGAGCAAAAGAATACTTTAGTACACTAATTTTACATACAAGGTTGGGGACAGTATGGTATTGAGAAAATACAGGAAAGTGGGCTTTTTGTCTGACTTTTCTTACAGATGAGAACATGTTGATGCACGTGGTTCAGGAATGAAGGTGTTTAAATAAAGTAAACATTGTTCTGAACAAGTAATTTCCCCTGGGATCATCCTTCTGCACTTCCCTGGAACCCAGAGTGGTTTGGATCAAACCAAGGCTGAAGTACACAATGGAGAAAGTGCAACAGTGACCTCTTGCATCCCGCTTCAATTACTCAACCACTCTCCATTTTAAGTGCAATCAGTCCTAGCATGCTAAGCACACGCATCCAAGCACTCAACAAGAATTGTTGAGCTCACAGCCCCTTAACAAAACAAAACTCAAAGTGCATTAAAAGCCAGAGCTTCCATTAAGATTTTCTAAAACTGTCCTTATTACCCTTAGGAATCCACAGGAGCTAGAGCTTATAGCCTTCTTCCTGTTCAATTCTGGTAACAATCTAAGAAAAATTTAAAACTCTTCATCTTTGCCAGTATTTAGAATATCCTACAGTAACAGAAACATCAGATGTTCAGCTTACCTTTCTTTGGGCCAACTGCTGTTCCCTAATATGTAGGTATCATTAGATTTCCATTCTTATTTATTTTGTAGCATTTCTACCAATTCTCTTCCCAAGAATGTCACGTTACAGTATGTACATAAACATAATTCGAGCATTTTTGTTTATCTCTTAGAAAGAGCATAGCTATTTTTCTTCTTCACTTCCCAAATTATTTTTAGAAATTCTTCAAAATTATACTGATCAAGTGCTACTTTTCCCCTTTGTTACTTAATCTCTGTATTACTGCTTTGAATATTACATCTACAACATATTCACATTTCCTTAATCTTTTTCATTCTTTATTAGGGTCACTCACCTACTAATACCCCAGACATCATCTATATATATATATATATATCCATGCAGAGTCACAATAAACAGTTAGTCACTGCCATATGGTGACACCTGCATGTTCATGGACAGTCATAACCTGCTCCCTACATTTGCTGCTCTCACAACAAACAACAGCAATTCCTTGAATTCACAATTCCTTGAATAAACTTCTGTCTTGATTCCCTCTTCCCTTCCTGGAAACTGCTGCACAGCTGTGGTCAAGTGCAAGGACATTCAAGTTTATCTAGATGTCTCAATCCCATTTTCTCTTCTCATCAGGGAAAATGCCTAGCAAGACAAAATTAAAATACTCTCTGGGTTGAATCTGATCCAGACTATCAGCTGCATCATGAATGAGCACCTATCTTTTTTCTCATTCATATTTAAAATACTAAGGTGTATATGCAGAGACAATTTATCTTTTGTTCCTCATCCTAACTTTGGCAGCATCTGTTAAGGCCAAATTTTCACAGATGGAACTTCTAAGTCAAAGGGTCAAAAAACCGTCTCTAATTAAGCAACGAAGCTGTTCACGACCTCTACACTTGAAAATTGTTTCACAGAATAGAAGTCTGTATATGGAGGCTTGTATGCATGTAAATTAGCAAGGCAGCTTGGCTGATATTGACTTCTTAGTGGTTCCTCTGGGCAGACATAAGTGGAAATGTTAAAGACTGTTACTCTTTAATGTTAGAGACACTCTTTAATGACTTAAATTGCTCTTGGAAAGACACTCTTGCTTTTAATTTCATGGTTCAAAGTTATTGGTGGTGTAACCAAACAGGAGCAATGGGATTACACCAGGAATTATCTTAGCACATTACAGGTACAACACAAGCTCAAACAGATTTCCTTTTTTAGCAACAGTGCTCATTAAATGCACTTTATTTACATTTAAATCCAAAAAGGTACAGGTGAATCCCCGACAGCTTTATTTATGTATTACTATGATTGATAGGCTAATACCTCATAATAGTTATATATAGTATAAAAATCTTCAAAAGATTCCTTATTTTACACATTTAACTAATCACAACCCCTATATATATGTCCCTCTTCTTGTAAGTATTTACTTGACAAAGGAATATATCATCTGGTTTATTGTGGTGGAAATTTAATGGACTCTCTAAATAATAAACCATATGGTATATTAAAGAAAAACACTACATTCAGAACTATGGCAAATGGAAGCAGAACTGCATTTTTAAGTGCATTTCTTAGATTATTGCTATTATTTTACAAAAGACAAAACACTACTGCAATTTTATCAATAGTAATGCAAGTTTGGAGATGTTTAGAATTAAGATGTCCTTACCCACAAGAAACAATATAGAACACTATCTTTATGGTGTTACCTAGAGAGACAGCTGAAATTCAATGACAGATTTTGAAATGCAATGCATAATGATACCAACAAACAGGAATATAGGTTTAAAAACAAAAATAATTTAAAAATACTAATGGTAAATTAACAAGTTAAACACATCTGACAGTATATTGTATAAAACTCCTCTATCTGGGAAAACCCCATGAAGCATACCAACACATTGTTCTGTCTACCCAGGAATATTAATGACAAATTTCTGTACTGAGAAAAATGAGTAAGTTGGAACAATATAAAAGGGAGGATATGAAGTAAGACCAGAAAACAACCTCTCAAATTATTCTTATTTAGTTCTCTTAATCTAGATTTTAAAAAATCAGTGAAAGATAAAATTTTGAAATTTCCCTGAAAAATAAGATTTTCCCAAAGCAGTGATACCATAAGATACCACTTCACTTCTTTCAGAGGCAGAAAGGAATATTTTGTAATAACACTCAGGAACACCTGCCAAAAACGGAGCTGTTAGCTTATCTATAGTGAATTGTTTTCAAGGGACATCATATTCATTACTCTAACCACAATTACAATGAAAAAGTAAATATAATAATCTTGTCCACCAATTATTTTGCTTCAAAGTTCTTGCTTACTAGAACTGAGTAAAAACTTCAAATGAAAAAGGCTGTTGTCTCATTACTGTTCAACTGGACCAAAACACCACCTCCTAAAATATTCTTTGCACTCTTTAAAGTTTTAACATGATCAAGCACCAGGGCTACAAGGTGTACCTCATCTTTCTCACAAATCATTATTAACATTTCCACAAGCTATAGCCATGTTCTGTACAAATCGTATACCTCACTGAATTGGAATGAAAGCTTCTATTAGGAGCTAAATCTCTCCCTTAGATTCACTGAGAGAGGGAAAAAAAAAAGCCCCACAGGCAAACAGCTTGGTTACATTGTTTGCAACAACTGACTTAAACGGCAGACCACCTTCTCTTTCACAGACCTAGAAAAGAATCCATAAATCCTGATGCTCACTCTTCACTGCCCTCTTGGAAATACCTCTGCGACCTGCTAGTATATTATTAGCTGCATGGTCCTTCAAATGAGAGCCTTACAGGGGCAAAATGAACCAACCTAATACACACTGCTCAAGTTTTGTACTGCGGCTCTCAGAGACCCAGTTTGAAAACCGTTGACTGGTAGATAAATCAAACTTAATAACCATGCACTGTAGGTTACCAAGACTTTGTTCTTGGTACAGCCTGCCAAGTAATCATTTATTTCAGAAATTGCGTATTTCAGAGGGCTGCTCATTAGATACAGGGATTTCCAAACTACAAAGCCACTAGCTAAAACTTCACTCTACTGACTCAGATTAAAACTCCAAACTGAAGGATGCTTGATGGGGTATGTTGTGAGAACAGTATCGTTATAAATTCAGCACTCATTCTGCACTAATTGGAAAATTCGGTAGAGTATCAACAAGTTGCATTAACTGCAGAAGTAGCCCTTTGCCTCCCTTCCCCAAGGCTGTCCCATGCTGCGAACAAAGAGTCTGTAGGAAGTTTGTCCTGCTGCTGTCTATAGATAACGAGACTTTTGATTTTCTAAACTTGCCATGCTAATACATTTCCACCAGAAAATCAAGTGTATTTTTTTCTTTAATTCAGTGGAAATGATTTTATGAAAGTTACTGGCAACTATCAAGCAATTTATACAAAATTGTCACATGGACCCGCACAAAACCTGGCAGCTCTTCTACCTTCAAATTGTCAGTAACTCTAAAAAGCTGATTTTTTGTCTTAAAACCATCAGTCAAAAATATAAGTGCAAACATAAAAGAGGAGCCTCTGTCTTGACAAAAATAACAGGTTTCAAGAAAACCTTCAAAGTAAGTATATTGCCACAAAGGTTATAGCGTTTTCAGTAAGATTACTGATTGTTCCTATATATAGGCTGTACTTGGCAAAAACCAGAAGGTTTATATGTTGCATACATATGGATCCACATATGTGAATGTTGCATGTCTTATTCTAAAACCAAATTACACTTAGTATTCTGGATCAGTTAAGGAAATCTCCTGGAGAAAAATAATTATTTTTACCTAATCTGCTGCTTCTAAAAAGAAGTTTCCTAAGCTGCATTAGAGACTGACTATATTCTGAAACTGGTTCTATTCTTATGTGTTAATGTTACAGTATTATAGAGTAATCCAAACTGAAAGGGATTGCAAGAGGTCATCTTGTCCAACTGCCTACTCAAAAGGAGGTCAAAACTGAAATCAGACCATGTAGGTTGGGGCTTTGTCCACTCAGGGCTTGAAAACCTCCAATAGTCTACTTAATCCTTAGTATTTCTTTTTGCTGTTTTATTGTACCACTTCTAAAATTGCCAAAGAAGTTGTATTAACAGCTTTAACAATAACTTGTAAAGAACACATATGAAGAGCTCTGTAACTTCAAGAAGGCAAAATTTTTTTGGGGGGAAACATTCATCTCAACAGTGAAATAAGAGACATTTTAAAAGATACTGCTATTTTACTAGTCTTCATAAGTCAATGGGTAAGACAGCCTCTCTCAATAAACATATCTGTTATAAACTTATACATATTGAAAAGCTTTGTACTTCTGCAACTGTATCAATGATGAAGTAAAAGCGCGACAAATTATGTAAAAAGCTCACTAAAAGCATCCATCTGCAGAACAGAGAAAAATTTGATCCTAACTCACAGAGGTTATTTCATAAACTTGGAATGAAGTCTGCTCAAAAGAGCAAGGTTTAGAGAAGACCTCAGTTATATTGACAAGTGTAATGTTTATTTAACAACCCCTACATGCACACAGCTTTAGAACAAAGCCAACAAAAATCCAGCAACTGTACGAAGATCAAAAACAACACGTTGAAGAAGCTTCAGGGTTTCTCATGCAAGGAGAAGTATGTGACAAAGTTTTTCAACAGATCCATTTTTTGCCCCAATGAAAATAGAAACAAACAAACAAACCCCCCAAAACAACCTCTCAAAAGATTTCTGCTATGCTATATTACACATGAAAGGAAACCTCCTAAGTTTACACTTTAATAACAACAAAACTATCCCCTACCTTTAAATTGAAAAATATTTGAAAATAGACAGTAATGAGTTAAAAGTTTAGGGCATTTAAAAATGCATCTATTTTGTAAAAAAGAAAGCACATAGGAGTAAGACATTCTTTTTCTATGGATTTCAAAACACGGAAATAGCTTAGTGATATTCACCCACACTGTTCTATTTTCAACTGTCACAGCATTAAAGAAGAAAAAATTCTGAAAGACAACAAACAGAACAGGATTGTTTGAAATTGTGTCCCTAAACTAAGGGAAACTTAATCAATAGTTTTCTTCTCTTTTCTACTGTTAACCTTCTGCCAGCTTCAGTTCCTTTGTCAGTTCACAGCAGAATCAGGCACACGCAAATAACAGTTAGACAGGCTGGAAGCATGCCATGAAAGATGGGAACTGGGAAGCAGATCCTTCCTTCATATCTGGCAGCAGTTATCTGCTAGATTGGCTAAGTGTACTCATAAGCCATACCCTTGGTTTAATTTCCCGCAATGTTAAACTCATTTTTCTAAAGTAAATTTTGTTTTCTCTTTCCATTAAAGACTTACAGATACTCCATTACTATTCGTTTTCACATAATACATGTGGACACAGAGGTGTCCTTTGTCAAAGTCACATAGATTTAAAAAAATCCTTTGCTACAAATATTTATGTTGATTGATAAAATTTTTAACATTAACCTCAGAACGTTTGCCTTTTGTGACTGCTTTTAGAGCCGTTTTTCAGTTAAGGTTTTAAAGCAGTCATTCAGATGTGTAAGGCATCATTTTAGAGGTTCTACATACAAGTAATGGTATTTGGTTCACAGTAGGAAATTCTATCTTGAATTTAAATTAAAACTGCCAACATCTGTCACTTTTTCAGATCAACCATCACACAATAATAGCATATTACAAACACATAAATATTCACCCAATGAAAACTAAAGCTGCAAAAGGAGATTCTACCATTGAGACATTCTACCAATGTGAAACCCTATAAAGGTCCTGTATAAGAAATTCCAGACAACAGCATTTTGTTTTCCTCACCCCTTTCACTATATCCACAACATTGTCAGTAGCATAGCTGCTACATTTTTCATCTTTTAATACTTATATATTGCCATTTCATAAATATAATTCCACATGCTACCAAAAAACCTCACATCTCTATTACCCCTCTATCAACAAACTAGCAGACCCAGACATTATGCATTTTTAAATTGAATTGCATTATTACGTTTATGGCAGGGCACATTGAAGCACTAAAATTTGAGTTACAAACAGCCTGATTTGACAATACTTTCAGTAAACAGAGCAAAAAAGGGGTACTTTTTAGGACCAATAGACAGCCACATAACAAATAAATGAACAGTAAGTTAATAAAAAGATACTAAGGATAAAAACCAGTTTGTCTGACATGCAAACAAAATACATAACTATAATGCAGAATGCAAATCACATATCAAGAAAAATACAAGCAGGATTTAGATATATTGAATTACATTGATTATAAAAAAAAATTGAGTCATGCTAAACAAAATAACCATGTATTACAGCAATGCTACATCAAAAAGATGTTATCCTCAACTCATAGAGTTTTAAACAGCTTTTCTGAGACCAATACTACATTGACTTTCTTTCTTTACACAATGGAAAACCAGAAAAGATGCAGAGAGTACTAACTCCCCACTTGACAGACAACAAAACCTTTCTTCTTCCTTGTCTTTTAAACTACATGAAAAATGTATAGGCTGGTCCATTTTCTTAGGTATCTGCAAACCAGCCAACATAGTGATACAAGGAAAGGGGAAATGAGTGAAACAGTAATTCATCAACAAGGATACGAATTTAGGAGATTGCAATCCCTGCCTCACAGTCAAGGCAGGATCTCCCCGACAGAATACCCAAGTGGTGAAAAAAAAGCAGCTACTTACACCCTCCATTATCAACTTGCACAAGACAGTAGCGCCGTTCCTAGAACAAATGCAGCTGAAAAAGAACTAATCATCTGGAGTTTTCTCAGGCGCTGTGCAAGGTGTTGTCCCATAATGCAGTGAATTACAGCCAAATGTCTGATTTGTGGTGGGTTTGCCTTTGAAAGTGATAGACTTGTGTTGAATCCACATGCACTGTAATTTAAAATACAGCTGTATTGTGCACAATGTGTCTCTATGATGCTCCCCCAAAACAAAAGGCAGCCACACACCACACACCCCGTTTTCAAGCTCTTTCATTAGTATAGCTCAAAGATGGTAAAGGCAGTACTACCCCAGAGCATGTTCTCCAACTCCTATACTACAGTCTGAGAATTAACGATGAATGTGTTTGGGGACTCCGTCTATATATCACAATATCAATATAACACAGATAAAAGGTGTAGAGATCACACTGTCTTGACTCAGGGAAGTCAGAAGCAGAATTTTCTATCACCAATGTGTAGCATGCACTTGGCCTCAAAGCAGTACATTTTGGACAGAAACAAAATTTTCTCCAGCAAAAATAGTTCTGCTTGTCCTGAAATGAACTGAGAATAGATGGGGACTGCGGCAAAAGAGAGGGGAGTGCCAAAACAAAGCACCTCAAAGAGAAGTGTAAATAAATACAATCCATGTTTCTTCAGCTATTCAAGAACTACAGCATTTTATCAAGAAAGTGGAAATAAATTCAATTCCCTTTTCTGCACAAATGCATTCCAAGTTGCATCTCCCACTTCCCATGAGAATACTGTGGCTTTACACACTCTGGAGTGGGAGATCTAGCCTCTTTTCTCAGCTGGACCTATTCTACTTTCTACAGCACCTGGACACTCCCAGTAGGAGAACTCAAGAAGCTACTGGACTATGTGCCCTGCAGATGCACAATCACCACACTCACACACAAAAATAAAAAAGAACAAGAATGTAACACTTAATGTCAGTCTTTCTTTCATTCCTACTCTCTTCATGAAAATATCATGTTTGTACATAAAGTACAAAGGGACTGAAAAAAAGGAATTGAGGGAAATTCAGATAAAAAATTATTTCAAGTTCATTGGCAGGTCACTTATCTCAGAACTGAAAAAAAGCTTCACTGCACTTTGTATTTGAAACTGGGAAGAAAAACAGATCACAGCTTGAACTTTTTTCCACATTCTCAAATCTTTTGCCTCAGTAGTCATTGCAGACTGAAACTTTTTCATTGTGTACTCTCTGTATCCAACACAGGCTCTGTATCCCCTGCCTGCCTTTTTACCACAGCATCAGTGATAATGGCTCTGTAACATTACCCACAAGCTGTTTCTAGTGCAAACTGGCAGACACAAGGATGATTTTGCTATATATTTTGAAAGAGCTGAAAATAATACATCACCTTATTAAAAAAGGTTTTTATTCTGCATCATAACCAGTATTTTCTGTGGCTAACAAAGAACACAATAAGGCAAGAAAATAAACAAATATTGATAAGGTCATCAGTCTGTTTTGCTGTCTCACTGAAAATAATTAAACCACTTTTCATTATACTTCCTCCTTCAGGGTTTCACATTATTTAAATAAGATTTTTCCCCTTTCAATTATTCAACAGAAAACAAGCATTTGTAAAAGTCACTTAATTGCAATTCTTGGCAGCCAGATTAAACAAGTCAGTATAGATATTTGCAAATCCTTTTGTTTTCATGCTCTATGTTTTCCAGACTAAACCTAATGAAGTGCAAAGACAAAACAAAAATCTGGATATTTAATATTTTGTGTATTGCACTTTGATTTGTCAATAGTATTAATATGACTAAATTGCATTGTTAAACATTCAATCTATTCCATCATTACAGTGATATACACCAGAGTAAGCTAAGAATTATTTCTACAGAAGTACTAATGGAGATGAGGTGACACATATGTTTGTATGTTCACAGTCTTTTCATACTGGCATAGTGACCTATTGATGAATTTGTAGTGAGCCTTCAATGATTTTTCAGTGTTGCCTCTCAGAAACAGAAACAATCTACTTCCTTATTGCTCACCTAGGTATCAGAGCTCTTCCAGTACAAGTCCAAGTTTCTATTGTAAACGTTTTATTCAACTTGAGGGAAAAAGGAAAAAGCTAATTTTTTTTCCCCTTTAGACTAAGGAAGGAAGAGCCTTGACTCAAAGGTTCTTTCATGAAAAGAAAAAAAAAATATCCCCACAAAGCATAATCCTCTTCACTAGTTTGCTCTATTGGTGACCTTTAGAGAGATCTACCAAAGCTGAAGAGAATCTTAATTAGCAGAAAGGGCAGCTGAGAGAACAGGTAGCATGAAGAAAAAAGCTTCTAGTCTTTATTGTACGGGATGAGAATCTTTGAAAGAGGGATGAAATACTAAGACTGGTTCATAAATGTTGGATACTGGAACTCAACACTCTGAGTTAGCTAAAGATGGAATTAGCCAAGAGAGACATCCTATTCTGAAACCAATGTTTTGCCTAACAGGAATGACGCTCCAGCTAAAGGAAAAACATCAAGTACACAAGAAAGAGACTTGTTCTTGAAGTTTCTACATAAAATTGTTCCTGCTTCAACAGTCACAAAGTATGGTTCTACAAGCTGTCTTAATAAGTTCAATAGCAAAAAATACTTCTCTCTCCTCGATTTTTAAAATCTGTTATGGGTAATTCAAACAGATTAGTCATGTGACTGTGACCTGGTATTAACTATCACCCTCTACAATACGTAACTTGTAGATAAAGAGTATAACCAAAGATTCCTCTCTGAAAAGCACCACTGCAATTGCAGAATACCACTATGAAATACCAGAAGAAAAAAAGTCTAAATCCTGAAAAGTTCTTGTGTTCAAATCTATTTACAGCTGAAGAAAAGAACATGACTCATATCTAAACATAACATCTGTAAAAAGCCTAACATTAAACAAGGCTCAAACAATTCTACATAAACAGAAAAAAACTTACCAAGTGTTCATGGAAAACTCCACTTCTGTGTATTGCATCTCCATGTTTATTCTGTCAGTATTAGCCTCTTGAGAGGCTCAGCGTTGCAATGTTGTTTCGTATTTGAACCATCATTATGAAACTGTTTTACAACTATACCAGAGTGGTATAATGCCATGGATGTTTTCAAATATCTGCCTTTACATTCACTCAAAAAAACACCCTTTGTTATTTTTATATCAAATTTGAATGCAACTTACTGCAGACATTTTAGAAACCACCACTCAAACCTCAGACATCCCTTCCTCATTCACCTCCAATCTCTTTTTGGAAGAGGGTGGAGGGAGAAAGATATTTTTCTAAATAGCCTTAAAGAATGTGCTTCCCTAAATCCAACATGCATCTTGAGATAAAGTAGTGAAGAATCATTGTCCAAGGTCCTCAATGCCGCAATGCCACACTTAAAACCCCAATATGTTAAAATCTAATTTTCTTTTACCATTGGTCTGGAGCATAATTCTGAAAAATAAGAGTTACCACACAACAATGCTCTGATCCTGAAGTTAACACTGCTGTGAAGACACTTTAAAAGTCATTTAGAACTTTCTGAGAATGCAAACATATCCAAATTACCGACAAGGTACAGGAGGACTGGGCTGTACTTGCTGGGATGCATTAACAATCACATGATTTTACGTGCCCATCATATCCTTTCATGCTACAGTTTGCACTCGTGAGCCAACTTAGGAGCACACAGAGCAGTCACTGCAGGAGAACTTCGTATCCAGTTTGCCATGGTGAGCTACAGACAGGGTTCAGCTGTCTGGACAGCTGGTGGACAGCTTCAACTGTGACTCCATCAGGAGTGAAACCACATTGAGTCCACTAATATTAAACCCAAGTGTAACCCACAAGGCAAATTTGCATCAAAACCCCATCCTTGACAGTAATTCAAACTAAAAGCCACACCAAAACTACTGAAGGAACTACTTTTTCTCATTAGCACAGTTATTTTTTTAAATTTTGTCTCTACAAAAACATTTTACTCTGAGACAATAATCTTTTAACATCCTTGCTAACAATTTAGTTGAAGTGGAAGAAAAAGAAATACAGAGGATGGAATCATTTGCACTTCTGTTGCTTCCATGGGCATGCCACCTATTGTTACAAATTAACAGGAACATAATACACCAGTGAAGTCAGCAAAGCAGCATAATGTGAATAATGCAATCTGAAACAGGACACTGAAGAAAAAAAAAGGAAAAAAAAAATCAACAACCAAAACAAATTAAAAAAAACAACCAACCAAGCCACCAAAACCCCCTAGTTTGTCAGGCAATCAGAAAAAACTCAAGGCCTCACAACACGTCAGTGAAACAGCCTAGGAAGAACGGTAGCCAAGCATCATCACTCTGATCCTACAAGACAAAGACCCTGGATATTTCAGGGTTAAGGAGAGAGACTGTACAGTCTCATGTAGAATTATCCTCCGGGAAAAGAGAAACAAGAATAGAAACAGGACCTTAAGGCAAGGTTCTTACACAGTCCAGCAGATTCATGGTTTTACTGCGGTGTATTACAGTGTCTACCTGCAGAAGAGTTAAAGTCTTATTTACAAAAATAAAACAAACTAACAAACAGAAAAACCCAACCCTCCTCCCTAGACCCCCTACATAAACATAATACAGAGGAATTGCATACATGAAAGAGAACAGTGGGAAATAAATGGACCCCCCTCTACGCCTTACCATAGAAAACTGAGTCACTCAGGCTTGAAATCCTGTGATTGTGAAAACCTGTAAGAAATATTCTTCCGTATTTTTTATAAGTCTCTAAATCACCACTGAATCAATCATCAGCATTTGTTTGGTTTTTTTTTTTAAATACAGTGAAACCTTCTGACAGCTACAAAAGACTGTGCAGCAATATTAGACTGGCTGGAAACTCATAACAGAGCTCCTGAAACTACCCAGTTACTTTTGTGAGGAAAACAGCAGCAGCAGTGCATGGCACAATTTTTTTATCAAATTCATCACTTCTACAAATTTGGTGATTTTTCAGCAGAAATACTCACTGTCTCTCACTTGATGATCCCAAACAAACTCCTGTATTATGCTCTCTTGGACCAAACAGTCATCCCAGTAGCACAACAAGATTTTTAGCTCAGAATCACAAAGTGTACCCTTCCTACAAATAACTTTTCTTCAGAGCTGTGTTTCGATGACCCAGGGGCAAGTTCTAATAACTCACACGTGTGTGTGACTCTCACACGTTGCACTGTACGTTCAGAAAACATCACCCTGAGATGAGAAGAACATTCCCACCCCATGATGTGCACACATCCTTACTCCTCACCATGTAGTTCCGGCCCAGCACGGGAGCCGCCAGCGCCAAGGGCTGGGCCGCCTGCACCACCTACTGGTCCCTTACAGCATTGGTCCATCGTCCCGGATGGATGCATGCATTGGATGCACGCGCTCTTAACTGTGTAGTTTTAGTTCTTCCCTAAATTCTAAAATCTTCAGTTAAATATGACGGGAAGTTCTTCTCCAATATTCAAATTATTAACATTTTGTATTTCCTCTGAATAAAATCCACACCACTTTATTGGATAATTAAATCTAAATAAGATTGCGATTGAAAGCTGTGTTTCACACAATTAACCAAACGTAGAGCCAGTAAAGTTATTTCTTTAAGCTAGAAAATATTTGGGACAACCTGTTACCAAAAAGCTACCAAATTACTACCCCAGAGACTTGAGAGGAAAAAAGAGGAACAAAAGCATTTAAGTAGGTGAGGACAGAAATGTACAGCCATCTAAAATATAAAAAACCGCTCAAGCTCTTTCCAAGGAAGTTACAGAAAAAGAGTCAGACATGAAGTTGCTATGCAGCAATGATGTTCACCTGTGTAACAGGATGCTTTCAATACAAATCTCACAAGTTATATCAGCAGAAAATTTGGTAAAATATGTTGAAGGAATAACAATAAATATCACTAAACCATTCCTCACTAAACAATTAGGGACTATGAAACTCTGGAGTCCCCAGCACTGTGAAAAACAGGTTCCTCTATTGTCTAGAAACCAAAAAGAATAAAATAACTTCGGTTGTATAAAAAGCATTTACGTTTTTCCATTGCACAGACAGCCTTGAAAAAATAAAAGAAAAATAAATAGGGCTGTGACAAGTGGTTACACAGCAGCTCAACTGAGTAGGCTCAGTAACCTTCACCATACATATTTTTCTGTCCTGATTTCCATGTACTTCCTACACAATGCATTACACAAGGTATCTAATCTTCCAGTCACAAATTTTATTCTCAAGGCTCCAATTAAACCTCTTCCTTCTTAATAATGTTTTTCTTCTTGTCCTGCCTAAAATGGATCTCTTTGCAGCAACCTTTCTAATTTATGGAACATTGCTAACCAGGCCTGTCCAAACTGTCCTCTTTGCCAGATTAAAAAGAATATTAAAATTAATACATAAATAAAATAAGAAGAGAAAGAACCAGGTTCTTCAGCCTTTCCTCCTCAGTCATATCTTCTTTACATCTTTCTTCATTCCTTTCCTCTGAACTTCCCCAGCTAGTCCAAATCTTGCAAAAATAGAACTAGTTCTTCAGTGTAATGGCATCACTAATTGATACCTTCTCATCCATTAAGCTGACAGTTCTCTTCTATAAAATTGCACTTTAATCAGTCACACAGATTTTTCCTACCTAGATGTTGTTTTATTATATTTGACCTTGAATCACATCCAAATGCAGGCTGTTTCTTCCATTTGTTGAGACCGTGTTCTGTGCTCCACCCTCCTGCCAGTTTAGCACTGTCTGCAAATTTTAACACTGTATATTTTAATTCTTCATTGGAATTATTAATAGAAAACTGAACATGAGCAGATACTAAATGAAGCCTTGCAGAATCCCATTAAACAAACACCAGTTTGACACTGAACCATCACAGTAGAGAAACTCCTAAGAAGGGAAACTCTTCACACCTCATTAGTAATTAAGTACAGCTCATAAACTGATGTACATTAATCTAAATAAGTTTTTTCTAGTTGCTTTTGAGAACATTAACATAAAATGTCAAAAGATTTATTATCTCCAAGATCTATTCTTCTATCTGCACAAGTTCTGTTACAGTGTTCTAAAGGAAATCAAATATATCTGCATTTGTTACATTTGTAAATGCATTTGTTGCATTTGTAACTTTTTGTTACTTTTGTGCCTGTGAACTGCTTTCTGCAGTTGCTTAGATAGTCATACTAATTAGGAAAAATTTATCTGATGCTGACAGCATTAGATGTTCTCTTAGATCAATTCTATATGTGCATGGATCGCAAGAATGAAGATATAATAAATACTAAATAAATGTGATGTCATCTTGAAACTAACCACATATGAGAAAGACTGCACTACAATCCATCTGTTAGCCTCCATTTTTAACAATAAAATGTTTACTGCAACACTGCCCAAAGCCAGGAAATGAACATTGAAATAGACCTGCCAATTCCAACTGCACTGAAGCAGTAGCATGCATCACATGCACACTCGGTGTATCACTGAATAGAAAGGTAAAAGAATACTTCATAAATTGCAAATGTAATAAACAAAAAGGACAAAAGAAAATCTCCTTAAACCATTCCCCTCAACCCCCCCAAAATGTCGTCAAGGACTATCAAAATAAAACCCAGCACCGCATCCACAATTTCAGAAAGTTGTTTCTATTGTAATATACTGTCTCTCATAGAGAGAGCAATTTTAAAATTCTGACAGTACATAAAATATGAATTCTGAGTAGACTAAAAGTGGGAGATAATATTGGACCAATGTCAATTGGACCTTTTACTTTAAGCATTATAATGCCACATTTTACTAAAAATGAGTAATATCAAATGTGTTTTATTTATTTAACATAGCATGGATGAGCTAAAGTAGACTGAAACAATGGAAAATTATTCAAGATGACAGATCTACAAAGAAATCTACCATTTGGTAAACCAGCTGGTCTTAATTAGACATTCATTTTTGAAGGGAGGACACAAAATCTTCAGTAATCAAGCCAGTTAAATCAACAGGCACACTAGTTACAAAAAGACATAACAAGTGGAAGATCCTTTTCCCTCCTCACAACGAATAAGAACACTTTTTCTCACAGTTTCTAAATCAATTTCATGTTTGAGAGAGGCGGCATCTTGTTTCAAGACTGGAGCTGGGAAGTGACTCAGACAGCCACCTTCTCAAGAGTTGACAGAAATCACAAAGCTTTCATCTCTAAGATTCTGATCCACAGCCAGATCTTCCACGCAGGGCATGAATATAAACACAGCACCTAATCTCCTTCCCCCTTAGCACACAGCTGGGGAGGGGAGAACTGACTTCGCACTTTCTGGGTCTTCCTAGGCTTTGCGAGTAACACAGCTGATCACCCTTGACTAAAACCAAAGAATTACAGGATCCCTGCAGCAGCGTAAGGCACATAGTGTCCAGTCTTCTTGTGCCCCACAAAACTGAGAACTGAATGTGCCACCACAACATTTTCTTCTCCCACTTGCATAGGTCAGAAATAATATCCCCCTGTAGCTTCAAACACAAGCTTAGGAACCATTAGATTAAAACATCCAAAACACAACATTTTAAGATTAACAGTGCTTTTATGTGAATGCAACTGACTAAGAAATATTGCTGCCAAAATATTATACAATTTAATGCCAATTTCTACTTCACTGTAAAAAAAAAAAAAGAAAAAAAGAAAAAAAAGATTTTTCTGAAAAGACTCCAGCATCTCAGCACACAATAAGGAAAGGGAACATGGTAAAACCATCACACTCCCTGCCTTATTACCTGACTTTCCAGCTTTGCAATTCACACATCATCATTTCAGAAGATTTGCCCCCTGTTGCTGAAAAACAGCAGGGTCTTGTCTCACACAAAATGCTTACTCTGGGCCAAGCATCCTATCACTGAGGTGGTGAACTCTTGAAATACAAGTCACTGTGTTGAACATGGAGAACACTAAGGAGTTGGGATTAAAAGGGGGCAACTCCCTGTCAGATAAGACCTGGCCAAACTATGGATGGAGGAGGCCCTCCCTGCTCCAGAAGTGGTGAATTATGAGATTGGCTCATAGGTAACACTAAAATTCAGCAGCTGCAGGCTGGCACAGCTGCTGATGCTGTGGCTGGATTGCTGGAAGCCAGTCCCATCCAAGCTGCTAAACATGAAATTTGTGGCAGGTGCACTAAGAGACCATACAGCACTTAACGTCAAAACCCTCCAGTGCAGGAAGAGCACTACATCTGAACAATCTTTAGCAGAGTTCTGGGAAAATCCTAGCTATTGCTTTACTTTTAAAGTACCGACCCATATTAGTGGCCAAAAATAAAGTCACTGTGCTAGGCTAAGATGAAGAGCATATCCAAGTCAATAACACAGTGATCAGTGGCAAAACATACTGTAATGTCTCCCAAAAGAAAAATTTTTAATGGCAGGGTTGAATGACTTCAGAAAAAATCAGTCCAGGACAGAAATTTCCTCAGCTAATACACACAGGTGCTGAATTTCCCCGGCATGCCTCTGCAGCTTATGAGGGAACACTGTTGTTTCACATCCAGGATCCAAACTTGTCCACAAACATCAGTGTGAATTCAGCAATTTATATTGCTTACATGTGAAAGCACTGACCAGCATTCTAGGTAACTGTACCAGTCGAGCTGCAACTTTTATCTCCTGAAACATGAGCGCTATGTATCTAAACACAGTAACAAAATTGATATTTTCTATTTTTTAAATCCATCAGCAACCATGGGAGTTCTAATACAGATAAAACACTGGCTGGGTTCAATTGAAGCCATGCCATCATAAAAGTCAAAGTGAATCTAATCAACATGATGCTGGAATTGGGGAAGCAGCTGGTCCATCTCCATTAGGACTCCCAGTGCTGCCAACACCAATCAGTATTAGGTCATCATTGTAATCTCTTTTCCAATCCAGGGACACCCATGATTTCTATGTTGCAACAATGCTAACAGAAGCAAGACAATCTGAATGAAGTAGTTAAAGCATTTTTTTTTAAATGGAAATTCTTTTTAGAGGCACAGTCTTGATCTCAAACTATGGTGAGTTAGAGAACACATTTTAATATCTCCATAGGAAATTGCCTATGTAGTTGTGGTACACAATGGTACGTCTGTGCTACTTTTAATCTGCTAAAACATTTTATAATGGTTTGAAGCACAACTATCAACTTCTATTAATGATAAATACATATCCAGTAAAGCACAGATATCCATTACGCAAGGTGTGCTCTGCTACCATGTCTCCACTGCGAGAATCACAGGCTGGACAAGACACATGTTTATTTCAACTTCTGATCATAGAATCATCAAGGCTGGAAAAGATCTTTAAGATCGTCCGAGTCCAATCATTAAAACAATTGTGCCAAAAATGCCCAACAATTCTTCATCTCTATTTGCAAACAGAGGATTTTTTTTTTCAGATGCATTTTCAAACAAGATTTTTATCTTTTCAGCGCAAAGTTATACACGTACTTCGGCAAGAAAAGCCCTGTGTATGCTGCACCAGAGTGCATAGGCTGAGCTGTCCCAGAGCAGGAAGAGGGCAGAGGAAGGCTGCAGCTGCTGAGCTGTCCCGGGCGGTAACGCCGGCAGTCCCAGTCTACCCCCCAGCCTGGGCCACAGCTACCAGCCCGGCTCCACCTCGGGGAAGGGAGGGGAGGGGAGGGGACGGGAGGGTTGTGCCCCCAGCCCAAGGGCCGCCCTGGGGCCTCGCTACGCTCAGCTCCGCCTCCCCCGGCTGCCGCGGAGGGCGGGCTCTCCTCCTGCTTACCCGCCGGTGCTGCTGGGCGCTGGGCGGCGGCGCTGCCCCGCGACCTCGAGGCTCTCGCCTGCCCCGTCCCCCGCCTCCTCGGTGCCCGTAGGCGCCGCCTCTTCCCCGGCCTCCGC
>VWZW01000415.1:3222936-3263557 GCA_013397115.1 Edolisoma coerulescens
CTGAAGAAGAAATTGTTGAAGAAATTTACTTAATATCCAATGTGAACTTCCTCTGGTGCAGCTTGAGGCCATTTACTCTTGTCACCTCTACCAGGAAGAAGAGAATAATTCCAACCTCACTACAGCTTCCTTTCAGGTTGTTGTAAAGAGTGGTAAAGTCTCCCCTGAGCCTCCTTTTCTCCAGACTAACCAAATGCATCTCCCTCAGCTGCTCCTCACTGGACTTGTGCTCCAGACTCTTCCCCAGCTCTGTTGCCCTTCTCTGGACCTGCTCCAGCACCTCAATGTCCTTGCAGCGAGGGACCCAGAACTGCACACAGGACTCGAGGTGTGGCCTCACCAGTGTGGAGTACAGGGCGGGGGATGATCCCTGCCACACTATTGCTGGTACAGGCCAGGATGCCGTTGGCCTTTTTGGCCACCTGGGCACAACTGGCTCACGTTCAGCTGCTGTCAACCAGCGCCTCCAGCATCTTCCACTAGGCAGCTTTCCAGCCGCTCTTGCCCCAACCTGTAGAGCTGCATGGGATTGTTGTGACCCTACTGCAGGACCTTTGCTTTCTGTAGCAAATGAGGGAAAAAGCAACTGATCCCAGGCTGACAGGGTGTTACACAGACGCCTGTGCTACATGAACCCTGTGAACTGACTCCACAGCCTCTTGAGAAGTGTCCTGCTCTCAGGACACAGAACAGAGACATGGGAACAGCTTTGTGCCATAGTGCTAGGCTGGTTTGTCCTGCTCTTCTTAAACTAAGTAGGCACTCATGCTGTTCTCGGGAAAGTTCACCAGTTTCCTAACACCAGCTAGCCCGATCCCTCTTGAGCACACAGGCTGTCATTTGACAACACATTAAAACATCGATCTCATTTTGAAGGGTTTTTAAGCCCAGAAGTCCTTCTGGCAAAATGCAACCAAAACTCCCATTTTGTGAAATCATGGGCTGTACTGTAGCTGCACAACTACCTGTGTTGTGGGCTGCTGAGTTCCAGGACACAGTGTGCCGCAAGTCAGTAAATTAGCTTAGCACACAAGCAAATAAATAAACAGGGAGCAGCATTGGCAAGCACATTGCAAAGACATCCAAGCAATTCTCATGCAGCCACCACAGGTCTGACAGACCCAGAATGAGATAGAGTGAATAAAACCTGGTGAACCCAAGCTGTGCCTGCATCTGTGGTGCAATTAATCTGTGACACAAGCAATCTGCCTGCAGATAACTGTAAGCTGACTTTATGTACAAATTTAACAACTCACATTAATTAATACTTACAGATAGATTGAAAAAAATATCATTACTCCTTGGCAACACATAACAAATACCATTACAACTCACAAGCGTGAACACTGTGCATTAATAATTATGAGACATAGCAAAGTCATGATACTGTACATATGCAGTTTGATTTTATAATTCAGCTTTGATCTCCCTATTATTATCATCTCTTATGATAGACAATTAACATAAATTATGTTACCATAGCATACAGAAGTCCCACTCCCATGCTCTATTGCCTTGAGTGATACACAAATAGATGACAAAGGGTAACGCCACAAAGTGTTAACACAGACCTATGAAACAAAAGATGATAGAGTATGAAGAGATGACGAGAATGGTCAACATGTCAAGAAGAGATCTTTGCAAACTAGTAGGTCAGCTATTGTCAACTTTATAGACATCACAAAAATAGCCCATTGGGGGGGAAGGCTTTGCATGATGATAAAAACAGTGCTTTTTATCAAGAAATTATTAAGAAATTTATTAAGAAATTATGTAGTTTCCGTAACATATTATCAATATTTCTCCAACCCATGTCAGTTTAAACCAAGAACAACTGTGTCGCAACAACAATTTCTGCTTCTCCTGTTGCTCTGAAGCCTGCAATCCCCATGGTGCAGTTTGAGCAGTCTTTCTTCCTAATTGCTAATGTTAGGGAGTGTCTGTGACCTAAGAGGGGGACACACTTGCTATCAATGGCAAAGACAAAGCATTACAGGCCACAGCATCTATACAATTTCCAGTCTTCCCTCTTCTGAGATGAGTGCCATCTTCTGGCAAGAAAAAGGCAGAAAGTTGAAACAATCTATAATTGTTCTCCATGGCTGCTCAAACCAAAGTGCTAGGCAAAGGTAGTTTGTAAAGGTTTAATCATGTGCCTGATGTTCGTAGCTGGTGCCTCTTTTAGACCATCTCTAGCCTTAGTGATATCTTGCAAAAGTCTGAGGTCAGCTGCTCTGCTGGTAAGACCTGTCGAAGAAAGCTAGAAATTAGGGCCTCCCTCACCTTTTCCTTGGGAACTGCTTTTAAGCTGAGGTTGTACCGCTGGCCCTCGCCTGTGCTGCATCACAGCCAGGCAGCACCTACATCTACACCTGGCCTTCCGTCTCCTCAATCCTGACTCAGATCCTTACTTAGACCTGCTGGCTGGGCTTCCTGGCTTAGTCTCAGACCTGCCTCATCACTACAGATTTACTGTGCAATCACTGGAGTATCACTGTCTCTGGCCTTCTCATGAACCAAATGTGCTTCTCCACATCCTGCTGCTTCTTGGTCAGGTCTCAGCTCCCACCTGCCTTGGCATTGTCCTCACCTTCCCTTGCAGAACAAACAGCCCTCACTGTCCTCTGACACTGCCACACTAAACCTACCACCATACCCCATGCTTGAAAATTTAATCACATGGAGCTTTTAATGTGCAGAGCAACTTTGCTGACTGTCCATGGAAAAAAAAGCATAAGCCACATGAGGTAGCAGAAACACAGATTCCTCTATCATAGCTCAGCTGCCTACCACAGCCATGCAGCTGCTCCTCACACCTTTGTTTCACGTGAAATGGATTCTTACCCTTCAAGTTTTTGTAAAGATTTGTAAGGCCAGTGCACCAGCCATCAAGACAGCTCTGACTTGGGGGAAGCCTTTGCAGAATGCAGAACCAGGATGAAATGTCTTTCTTTGCATAGGACTAATTAGAGCTGCTGTGGCACTTCAGCTGTTCCTGGCTGCTAGACTGGCTCTGGAGGTTGGAGAGAGAGCCAAGCGTACAGATGGTCAGTATGCGTGTACTATGATTGTTGCTAGTCTGCAAGGTCTATACATGAACTAGAATCCTGTTGAATTAGGCTCAGTATCTGCTGTGTATAAGCAGAATACAGATGCACAAACGTTTAAATACAACGTGGGAGATGACAGACACACACAGATGGAGGAGAGCCATTTTGAGAAGTATGATAGGCAGAAGTCTCAGTACATCAGGAAACTTACCATTATCCAGTTTCATAAGCAAGAGATCACCATTAAGCAGGGTTTGAAGTAGAAACATGATACACTTCTGTGGATATTTAGGAGACCTGGGAAAAAAGGGAAGGAAACAATAAAAGCAAATAAGAATCATGGAGTTGTAGAACCATCAAGGTTGGAAGAGACCTCTAAAATCATCAAGTCCAACCATCAACCCAGAACTATCACTGTAACCCCTAAACCACTAAACCAGTGCCAGGTCCAGACACCTCTTAAACATCTCCAGGGTTGGTGACCTCCCCAGACAAAGAGGACAATGAAAGAAAATTATATGCTTTTCTGAAAGTTCTACTAATGGCTATAAAAAATCTTATTCAGCTGGTGAGAGGCAGGACACAACTACTTGGTACAAAAGACAGATGTGGGAGAGAGATAGGCTGTAAAAGCTTGCAGTTAATGAAAGACACTTGCCAAGACCAAAGAAAACAATGTTCTGAGAGTTAGAATGAAAGATGAAAACACAGAGATGTGGTGCGGATGGATAGGGAGGACCATATAATAGAGGTCTGATGCAGACAGAATCTTAAAGACTTAGAAATGGACTTTAATAGGAGATTCATGTGATAATTTTAGCTGAACCTATGTCTGCTTTGAAAAGAAGAGATCATACCAGTTTTACACCGGCTATATGCCCAGTAGAAAAATCTGTTAATAATTTATCTCTCATTTATGACTTTAAAAACTGAGTACTATTTGACTGTTTCAAAATTACACAGTTCTGTGAGACTAAGCATTGAATGAGTGATTAGCATCACCTGATGTGATGGAATTACTCAAAACCCAGCACGTATCTTTGAAAGAAACTTTGCCTGATACAGGTATGCATTCACAGGTACAAGAAACAGCAGTGAGGAATGTAGAAAGCAATGGATTTCAGCGGCATGTATCCATTAATAGAGTGGACCTTTTGCTGCTTATGCAAGTATTGAATTGGTATTTTAAATTGGTTATTAAATTTGTATTTTTTACCAGTGTAGTTACCTACTGCTTCTTCCTCTTCAGTTTACTCCTCTGTGTCCTCAATCCTACCATTCCCTCATCCCAACTACCCAGACTGTACTTCCATGCTTAACCCCATCAGTCTCCTCTGTCCTAAGATCTTGCAATAGAGAAGAGTCTTTCCTGCCTAACTTATTTTTCCACAAACTTTTTCTTGGCCTCGCCTGCTTCATTTGCTCAAAGATTGCTTCTCCATTGCCTCAAGCACTTCTTACACCTAATTGTTTCTTGCTGTCATCGTGCCAGTGTGGTTCCTAACTCCCCATGCATCCCCAGTTTTCTCTTACTCTCTTTCTGTTGTTGGTGACTTTTACAAATTTTTCAAAGACGATTGCTGAAACCTTGACATGCCTTTTAAATACAACTGTAGGAAACAACACAGTGTCTTATTGCACTGCAAAACTTTAAATGTCTGTCTTTGAGAATATGTAGAGTGTTCCTAAGGTATTCAAAATGTAAGAGCTGGTGTGGTTGATTGTCTTATGAAATAATAGTTAGATTGCATTTTGAAATGTCATAAAATGCCAGAGCATATTGTCCTAGGATGTACATTTGTATGTTTTAGTTATGTTTACAATGGTAGAAATAACAATCAAAATGCAAAGAGAACACAAATAATGTAATAGGCAGTTTAGGAGTTTGAGCTTCTTAAATTTTCCAATTTTTTTCCTTTGATCTTTATAGCTGTCTCCAAGAGGATGCTTCTGAGCACAAAATGCAGTATGCAACAGTGCTAAGGTCCTGATGACAATACACCAAGGACAAGGATGGAAGTCAATTTACTGAGCAATTCTACTGCTGTAAACAGTTCATCCATCAACCATAAGCAGTTAGAAGGGCATAGCCTCTGGGAAGTCATTACTATTGCCACTGTAACTGCAATTGTAAGTTTAATAACCATAGTGGGAAATATTCTTGTGATGATATCCTTTAAAGTTAACAGCCAGCTCAAAACTGTCAACAATTATTACTTGCTCAGCCTTGCCTGTGCAGATCTCATCATTGGGATATTTTCTATGAACCTTTATACATCTTACATACTCATAGGCCATTGGACTCTTGGAAGCCTTGCCTGTGACCTGTGGCTAGCACTGGACTACGTAGCTAGCAATGCCTCAGTAATGAACCTCCTAGTCATCAGTTTTGACAGATATTTCTCCATCACAAGGCCTTTAACTTACAGGGCCAAACGCACACCCAAAAGAGCTGGCATCATGATTGGTATGGCTTGGCTAATTTCCTTCATGTTGTGGGCACCCGTAATCTTGTGCTGGCAGTATTTTGTGGGTGAACGAACAGTACCACCTGAAGAGTGCCAGATACAGTTTCTATATGAGCCCATTATCACCTTTGGCACTGCAATTGCTGCTTTTTACATTCCAGTGTCTGTGATGACCATTCTGTATTGCCGCATTTATAAAGAGACGGAGAAACGCACCAAAGACCTCGCTGAACTGCAGGGCTCAGAGTCTGTGGCAGAGTTTGAGACAATAAAGCCTCAGAAAACTCTCCTGAAGTCTTGCTTCAGTTGCAAGCAACAAAACTTAGTCAAAAGAGAGAGGTGTCAGGCTTCTTGGTCTTCATCTAGTCGAAGTACCTCAGCTACAGCGAAGGCCTCTCAGGCAGCAAGTACTTGTATGGACTGGGCTAAGGCTGACCAGTTAACCACCTGCAGCAGTTATGCATCGTCAGAAGATGAGGATAAACTTGCCACTGACTCGGTTTTCCAAGTAACTTACGAAAGCCCATCTAAAAGTAAGGCAGAAGAGTATAATGAGACTACAGATGTCGTTGTCAAAGACCAACCCGAAGAAAATGATTTTGAGAACCAGAAATACTTTTTGTCACCTGCCAAAGACCACGTACAGAAAAGTAAAAAATGTGTGGCCTATAAATTCCGTTTGGTGGTTAAGGCTGATGGCACCCAGGAAGCCAACAATGGTTGCCGAAAAGTAAAAATAACTCCTTGTTCTGCTGCTCTGTCAAAAGACCCTTCCATCAAAAGCATGGATCCAAATATAAATAACCAAATCACCAAAAGGAAACGGATGGTTCTTATAAAGGAACGCAAAGCAGCACAGACTTTAAGTGCCATTCTTTTGGCTTTTATCATCACATGGACTCCCTATAATATCATGGTTTTGATCTCCACGTTTTGCTCTGACTGCATTCCCCTGACACTGTGGCACCTTGGATATTGGCTATGCTATGTGAACAGCACTGTTAACCCCATTTGTTATGCCCTCTGTAATAAAACTTTCAGGAAGACTTTTAAGATGCTGCTTTTCTGCCAGTGGAGAAAGAAAAAAGTGGAAGAGAAACTATACTGGCAGGGCAATACCAGACTGCCATAATTGTTCTTGTATAAGGAATAAGGGGAAATATAGATACTGATGTAACCTAGCAAATTCTGTCTTTTCAAAGCTGTTGCTGTTGTGTCTAGTGGTTAAAAAAAGAACTGCTGAAAAGTTAAATTTTGCATGAAAGTAGTGTGCTTGGGATAAAAAAGTCAGTGGCTGCTATGAGCAACACAGGTTGTTTTTGACTATGCAGTAGAATTGCATTACAGTTATTGTGTTTGGTGTCTAATGTCCTTTCTTTCAGCCTGAGAATAGATAGAGTAAATTACAAATTACTAGAAATTAGACTGGGATGGCCATCCAGTCATCAGGTTAGGTCATCCAGTCTGTCTCTCTGTACAGCAGAACTGTTTCTTCCTGTAGTTCTTTGCTAGTGTATTGTTTATTTAGTTTTCAATGTACCAAGCAATGCCGCCTGTGCTGCTTCTGTTTTGAGACTTTACCATCAGCTGTTGAGATGAAACAAGGACTATCTAAAGGGTAAATGCTGTCATCCCCAATACTAAATGGTTAGGGAGATTCATAATACTCCAAATGAACACACACATTATGAGAGAATATAATACTGAGAAAATTTCCTCTTTTAGGATGACTCTTGTGGACACATAGGAAGGGCTCATAGTGGAAGGGCTCATAATGGAAGAAATAGATAATGTATTTTGTACATGAAGAAGCCAGTCCCAAACTCAGTTCCATCATGCAAGTCACTGTCATTTGTAAAAATGGTGATGGTTAGAAGATACCTCTGAATTTCTCTGAAGGAAATTTTAAAATTTTATTCAACAGTGACAATGGTGCGAATCAGAACTGACTGTAAAGCACAATGGACACAGTCTATCTACAACACAAGGAAAGTATTTTTTGCAATCTCTTTCATTGCGCTACACCTTGCTCCAAAAGTTACCATTACATTTACCTATATATAAACAGTGAGAGAACTGGCATCCTTTAAAGAGGAAAGATTTTTTTAAGCAACTTTTCCAAGTTTCTATAAAACTATTATGAACACTTTGTGTTCTTTGTCTTTAAATAGCTTTACAAATACAAGTCAATGTCGGGTGCTTGGAAACATAAGCTACCTTCAGGCACTCTCTTTTGGTCCAGCAATTCCACATCTGCTACAGATGTGGCTGAAGTCAACCCCTCTGGTGGCTGTGGCTTCTGGGACTGGGTTGTACTGGCCTAGTTACGAGCTAAGACTGACCACTGGCTGAGGTTTGAGGGGGCTTTTGGTGCCAGAGCTGAGCTGCCTGTGCCTGCCTGATGTCTGTGTTAGATTGGCAGGAGTCCTGCAGCACTGACCGAGTGGGTGGGTAAGCAAGAGGCTGCCTTCAGCAGAAGGCCATTGGAACGGAGCTGCTGACCTGGCTCCTTGTGGTGGGAACAAACAAGAAGCCTCACAAAAGGTCAAGAGAAAACAAAGTTAACGGCAACGGAAGTCACGAGGCGTGGAAGTCCTAAAGAAAACAAATGTTTATGAAGAAAGGAGAAAGATTTTCATGTACACAAAGTTCAAATTCAGTTCTAGACTTTCTATCAAAATTCTGGGTGAGATACTCTGAAATATTAGTTTGGGACAATCTTCATATTACATCTGCTATACACTTTAGTGGGACATTGCAGTGGCAACATTACCCAGCTGCACATTTCAGGGATTGTATAAGTTATCATGAATGTACCATTGCTCTCAGTGAAATTGTTTGTATAATTGATTAAATTATCATACCATCAGAATGTTTCCCTACAGATAGATGAATCCTCCATGTCAACAATCACAGTACAAGTAATTAACATTTTTTAGCCCCAGTGTCCACAGGGGGAAATTTTGTCGGTGAAAGATTAGCAGTGTACTAATGTAAAAATATGTTCTCTAACTTCACATGATTGATTTTGTAAGACACCATACTGTGCCTATTATTTTTTGTGCATTAGCATATGATTACTTATGAAAGGAAAGCAGAGGTCTTTATAAAAACTCTTTCATCAGCTTTGCTCTGTCACTATCCAGAGCTTTTCCTGCGTACAGTAACTATGTACAAATTGGTTATCAGAGTGGGTTTATTTTATATTACATTAGATCAGACATTCAGTAAACTATGTTTGATTTTTAGCAAATGAATATGTCTCTCTGGGGGCACAAGCTGTACTTAAAGGCAAAATTTATGAGGTCGTAACAGTTCCTGCTAGCTGCACTGTTATTGCTGAAGTGAAGCATTGGCTCCTATTGAAATTAAATGGGGTATTTTTTGTTGTTTTTGGTGTCTGTTGATCAAAAATGTTCTGTAAATGTTTATGGACTCTCTGCTCAGTAAATGTATTAGAATACACAGTGATGGATGCAACAATGTTGGTTCAATGTAATAGTGAAATATGTGCTCAAATTATGCTGCTAGTACCTAACCATGTGAGAGATTACATGGCCACAGATAAGTACATTGTAAATACAAAGAATTATATAAAGAGGTGTGTGTTGCTTTATTGTTATGTAGGATGTTTATTCTTAAAAAAAATCAAAACCACAAAAAGACAAATGTGGTCCTCATCAGAGTATCAGTTAGTACTTGATTATATTTTGTACCTTTAAAAGGTGTTGTGGGACTTTTGCAGGGTATGAAAATCTTGTTACCTGTATTTCTGCCCTTCTAATGAAATTTTTACTGATCCTGTAATTGATTATCATCATGGACTAACGAAATGTTTTTTGTAAAATTACCTTTTAGTTATACACAATTTCATACACAGACATATTTATAGATATGTATGTATTATCAATACAGATGCATAAATACACATCCCTAACTAAGCTTTTCAGAGACCCAGCACCTTTTATGTTTTCAAGTATTGAATTTTCCCATAAACTGGGAGTGTGAGTTTTGTCTCTCCCTTTTCTTATATGCCAGCCTCCCTACATATTCCACATTCGCATAATTTATCAACTAAGATTAATTTTTTGCAAATATAATTTATGTTTGTAGATAAATATTTGAGAGAGTTCCCAGAATTTTTAAACAGATATAGAACACCTGGGTACAGTTGTGCACTTCCTGTGACTACTTAGAGTGAAGAGCTTTGCAAAGGATAGCTCCTGTAATCCTCCTGCAGCTGGTGGGTAGTCAGTGGCTTCTCTGTTTTGAGGCACACTCTAAACCTTAACTCCGAAAAAGAACACTGTGTCTTTTCACTTAAGTAGTTGGGTTTACCTGCATCAAGTCAGTAAGAGGCCACTCTGTTTATGTGGTCCCCCAAATTTCCATTCCTACCTCTTGAAGCCTGTCAGAAATGTTCTTCCACATACATTTGACAGTTGAGTGTCATAAAACCTTAAACTTTAACCATTTAAATAAGCTTCTTGTTTATGATTTTATTAATAGTGACCCTATGTCTATAAGTAGTTAAAACAATTAAAAATTGATAACATCATGTTGTAAAACAGGAGGTAAACTATGAATATTAGTGGTCTCAGAAAGGGATGGTGTTACAATTGTTTTTTCCATCTTGGTAAATGTATTTTTTCAGGATTAAGGTACTTCAGACTTTGTTACACTCAGTAAAAGCACTGCCTTTTAGTCAGTATTTTTGCCATTAGTCACTAAACGTCACTAGTTTCTTCATGTATCTGCTGATATACCAAAGTCAGTTCTCTTCAAATAAACCAAACATTTCAAATCCTTCAGAAGTTTTCTTCCCAACAGGTACTTCTCCAGACCGTGGTTGCTGATGGCTTCTGTTTCAGTAGACCTCTTAAATTTGGGTGTTTTTACTGGATTCCTGGATTACAATGCCAAAATAGAAGCTGAAATATCTTTTAATCCTTACA
This sequence comes from Edolisoma coerulescens, assembly GCA_013397115.1. Lineage (NCBI taxonomy): Eukaryota > Metazoa > Chordata > Aves > Passeriformes > Campephagidae > Edolisoma > Edolisoma coerulescens. Next base: position 3,233,410 of record VWZW01000415.1, read on the forward strand.
TGGAACAGCAACCTAGACATAGTGGAGGCCAGATAGTTGTTTTTAGCGTGTGCTGTCCATAAGGCCTCATTTAGTGTGCAATTCAGGGGGTAGCTATAGGAGGAAGAGTGGAGAGAGGGTACAATGGAGAATTCCAGCTGTAGAGCACAGCTGGATTCAGCTTTGTAACCCCCCCACTCAGCCTATGGCCTGATGCCTTCTGAAATGCAAAAGACATGAGAGTGACTAAAGGACTGCTTGTTAATTCTAGTAGGAAAAAATGAGGCCGTGCACCTAAAGTTGTTTATTTTTTGATGCACAGTATTGCATCAATAAATTAACAACATTAGTCAACTAGCCCCTAAAATCACTTTGTCATACTTTTAAACCTATGGTTAACACATGAAAAATAAGGTTACCTGGAAGTCTGGGAAATCAGAAACAAAAGCAAGCATTTTCTCATATGAAAACGGAATTATTTTTAAAGACAAATAATGAATAAATTCTGAGTTGATTAATGTGACATTGTATGTTAGAGTGTTCTTAAGTTTCCTGCAGTTGAGAAAACAGTATGAGGAAAAATGCAAAGTAGCAGAGGTAAAGAAAACTATTTCACTGGTATTGTTAGGAGATTGCATGGTTAAAGGGGAACATGCCTCCTATTCACAGGTGCTTAGACCTGGAACCTCTTGCTCTAGACCTTTGTCATGCCTAGTCATTTTGGAAGGATATTTATTTGACCAAATAAATTTATTTCAGCAGCTACTCATGGGAAGACTGTCCTCTTTGCCTATACTGTAGGAGGCAGTAAAATCAGGACAGGCTAAGAGAGAGAGAATGGGAGAAATGTAATTGGCAAAAGAAAATAGGAGTGGTTAGAATAGAAACACCCATGTTTCAGTCTGTGATTTCACTGATTCAGTGTTGAAGGCCAGATGCCTTCAACATTGTTCTGGGTATCTGCTGATCAAGGTTCAGCAATGGAAGAAAAAAAATCTGTTCAGTTAAGATAGTCTTTTGCCAAGGAATTATGAAGTAAAATTTAGTCTACTTTTAAAGGTTCCATGCTGGTGGATGTTTTAGAATATTCTTACTTATTTTCATCCAGTACTTAGTACCAAACCCAGCCCCAATACTCATTTCCATCCGTACTTTGTTTAGAAGTGTGGAATGTAGCTCAGTCCCTGAGTTAGATTAAATGTCTCAGGTTTTTTGCTGGTAGACTTGTTATGAGTTTTTATTACATTTTAATCTAATTTTTATTCTGGAATTCAGTGCGTAAGTTTGTAGGGCTCCAGTTAATGCTAGAGTCCCTCCAACACTGGGAAGCTGAATTTGGACTGCTGGTGCCCAGGTTATTCATACAGCTTATTTGCAGAGTCCAAAACCCTCTAAAAAAGGCCAAGGGTGTGCTGCAGAGCACATTACCTGCCTTTGATCAGCAGATGCAGCCTGTGGACTTTCCCTTCTGCACTTCCATGTCAAGGTTATTAAAAACACATTTTTGGAAGGTGTGTGAGAATATGGCTATATGGCCAAGAATTCTTACAGAGCTGTGTGAGACTGACAGCACTGGCAGATGATTTTCTTGTATTCTCATTACAGCTTTGGAGGCATCCTGGTAGAGTTATGCAGAACCCACATTAAATTGGCTCAATGATATAAACTCAATTCAGGTACTAACCATTTCTTCCCCTATCACACTTCTGTCTTTGAACACAAATTCAGGGGGAAAAAAATCAGATGCTGCAAAATTGGCATGTGTGCTACGTTGGCCTCACCCATGTCACACAGCTGTATCTCTTTCTGAAAATGCTGCAGTGCATCATGAAAAATAAAAATTGCTTTCTTGGCTTTTCTGCTTCCAAAATAGTTTCTTATCTTAAGCAATCATGACAGTTTTGGTCCTCTCAAAACACAATAGAATTTACTTTCTGAAGCAATTTTGATTAAAATTATAAATATTTTAAATTAAAAAGCAGGAATTTGACAGTATCTGTTGGTTGAGTTTCTTTAACTAAATTATCTAAGAAAACACATGATAATCTAATCATTATCCTGACATTTTGTATAATGCAACAATAAAAACTCTTCAGTTGTCATTCAGCTATGCCAATGATATAGAAATGTGTGAAGCAACTCAAACAGTGGTAAAAGAAAACAAAGTCTTCAAGGTTATAAAAATTGAAGTCCTTTTATTTATTTTTTTAAAACAAAATGATTTACAATTAAATTTTATTTTTTAATTAGGAAAAAGGCACTGTTTAATTAATGTCAAGGTTGAGTACCAAAACAATTGAAACTAGTAAATGTGAAATAAAGGCAACATTCTTGTCTTTTCTCACAGTGGTATTAAAAAAAGAAAAAGCTGAAACGCAGCATGGAACAGGGAGAAGTAACGGTGAAATAATGGTAAATAAAGTGGAATAATCTTCAGGGGGAAATGGAGGAATAAATAAACAATTGCAATATCAATTTGATTTTTTAAAAAATGTATTCACTGAGTTTCTTGGGGAAAAATTCAGAGGGACTGTAAGCTTTGGATTAGTGGCTTTAAATGGGAAAGCTGACAGTCCCATTAGTGCCGAGTGCTCTAAAATGAAGGAAGAAAAGAAAAGCCTGTGCTGAATACTTCATTGTATATGGGATCATTAAAAAGTAGAGATAAAAGAAGAGTCAATGAAGGGGGAAAGAAGCCATGGGAGATGAGGTTAATTGCAATTTTATATATTAAAATACCATTCACTAAAGTTAGAAAGAAAAGGCCTTTTGGAGCCCTACGGTACAAAATACTCTCCGATATGTATTTTTTAAATGTAGGCATTTAACTGGAAATTTCTTTGCTGCATGATATATGAAGATGTGCAATTACAGATGTGCAATCAGTCATGAATATTGACACCAGAGCAAAATCTTCTGAAATGCATTTTTATTTATGTATCTTTGTGCAAGACATCATATCCTGGATTTCATAACGGACTTGTTTTATGGCTAAAATACTATAAAATTAATTATTTGAATTTTCTAGTTATTTAAATCTTGTGGTAGAGGCCTCAGTTTCTGACAGTTTCTCACTTGTGTGGTTGTCGCATTTCTGTGACATGTTCTAGTCCTGGACAATATGTCATCCTAAAGCCTTTGCAGAGGCCCAATTTAAACTTTCAGTCATGGTTGCTTAGGGTGATTATTCAGTCAGTGAGTTCACTTCAGTCACTGGAGAAAGAGTCCATGTTCCTATCAAATACACATGGCTTGTCTACAGTTCAACTTTCTGACAGGGGCAGGCCTTGGTAGGGTATGACTGGTGGTGCTCAATGGGTTTGATCATCATCCATGCAAACTTGCACGGGCGTTGCTTGTTGCAGTCTTTTTGCCAGTATATCATGTTCCTGCGGTTTAGATTTGCTCCAGCACAGGAATCGTACCACCAGCCTCCCCCAGGAATGCCATTGAGTTCCAGTTTAGCACAATTCATAAAGTAATTGTCATTGTCTCTGTCCTTGGTGGTGAACTTCTGGTTGTCATGGAGATAAGCTTCTGTGTCCAAGGTCAGCGCATCAGTGGCGTTGCCTTTGTAAAGACCGACCCTGAGTCGGTATTGAGACTCTTCACCCTCAATCAGGAATGGCTCATACTGTCCCCATTTGACTTCAGCATTTAGGTTTACAAGTTTAACTCCAAGTATATATTGCACTGAGCTGCTGGTTAACTGATGCATGTATTCATTTCCTAACCAGTGGTTCTCATGAACAGAGCCAAATCCATATTTGTAGTCCTGCCAGGTCCTATCAAAGTCGACAGTACTGTTGGCTGTAATGTGCTGGATTACTGTCCAGCCACCATCCTGCATGTTACAAAAGACAACAACTGGTTCCTCTTTTGGCCGGATGATGTAAAGGCCATCTCTGGAATTTCCTTTGGAGCGCTGTAAAATCTCAAAACAATCCCTTGGATAGTCTGAGTAAAAAAAAAACAAACCAAAAAAAAAAATTAAAATAAATTCTGTTCATATAATAAATTTCAGAAATTGAACTCTGTCCTTTAGAGTGACTGAATGACTCCATTCTGACTGGAAGCTGACTGACTTCATTGCAGCTGATGGGCACTTACTCAGCTAAAGGGGGAAGATTTCTGGGAGGAACATGCAGGAAATACTCAGAAATTAAAAAAAATGGTTTGTTATCCTGTCATACAACTGAAGTATGATTTCGCATTTATGACAGAAATGTGGTTGAAAAGCCAAAAGATATGTACAGATCATTTCTTTTCCCCCCATGTTCTTCCAGTGTGAGTACTCAGCAAGTTTCCAAGTCCCTGTGCCATCTGTAGGACAATTGAGCTTAACAACTAGACCTAGTCTTTTCCTCAATGAACGAATTAACTTCTCTTGAACCAACTTATACTTCAGGCACCTCTAACATCCTTGTATTAAATTCTGAAATGTAAGCCATGTGTTCATTGATAAAAGGGAGATATTAAAGCATATTTCTTGTTAATATAAAGCTTATAAACATCTGAGGATTTTCTTAGAAAGAGTTCTTTTCACTCAAACTCCAGGCTGAATTTTATCATGGATTTGCAGGTAGAACTACAGTTCTGTTCAGTGCTGGACACAAATATCAGGAAAATAGATGAAAGGGCTTTTCCATTTTATTGCTTATCCAGTAGACTCAGAGGGTAATAAAAATGGCATATAAGGCTTGGGTTGACTCTCTCTATTGGGCTAAAATTTTACTGGTTTTTTTAAATGTAACATGCTTATAACTTCTTGCTATAGTATAATATCAAGCATCTCTGAGACTAGGGCACAATGCTCTTAATTTTACTGTTGATTCTGAGGTTTCTTAAGAGCTAGAACTTCATTTATATATACATTTACATTTGTATGAACTTACAGAGAGAGAATTCCTTTTGTAGAGAAGGATGGTATTCATTGTTCTTTATCTCAGAAATATGTCTATGAATTGAAACCACTCACTTCTCCATAGAGTTGAAAGGCATGTCCTTATGTCATTAAACTGTGGAATATTTGTAATTTGTATTTAATAAAAACTTGAAAATTTTATTATCTCTGTGAGAAAATTTCAGTAAAAATTACATTTGCCTGGTAGACATAGCCTACCTGACTCCAAACCTGATGCCATGATTTTATAGAAGGATTATTTAAGTAATTTCTATGGTGATGTCCTGCCAGTGACCCTTGCAGTTGCCCTTCTCAGTGAACATTATAGAACAAGTTCTATAGACAGGTTCAGGACTTTGTGGCAACACATGTTCATATTGCAAATTATTCTTCCAGGGCTAACTTTCATATATGTTGATTGAAAATGTTACAGCAAAGCAATGAAGTAAAACACAGAATGCTTCCAAATCACTTGCAGTCTTCACGAGTACCTTTTTCATTGGCGTTACCCAGTCTCTCATAGTCTCTTTGGGGGAGAAGGTGGGCATTAGCCAGGACCACTTCCTCTTTGGTGCCCAGGGACACAGTGCATTGAGAGAGCAAGAACAACATGAATCCTGCTGAGCTCCTCAATAGCATCTTCCTTCTGAGTCAGTCCTGCTGCAGCAATACAGAACTGTAACACAGACTGAAGCTGAAAATGGCAATATTTATGACTTTTAGTATGAATGTCCTGAAGGAGAAAGGTTTTGAAATACCAAGCTTCAACACAGTAAGCCTCTGTCAAAATTGGCTTCTCCCATCTTTGAAGATGTCCCATCTCATTTCCTGATGTCTCACACCCCATTTCTGACAAGTCATTTCTCTGATGCAGAGCACTGTGCTGAGACACTCAGAACATCTCTCACCTGCCACCTTGTGCCATGCTGGGCAATGAAACATAATGTAATTTTGAGTGTGGCAAAAAGCCATCAAGAGTAATGTAATTGACAAAAGAAAAAGCACAACTCGTTAATTATCAGAGATGAATTTTTCTTATTCCCTGAATCCAGACTGCAGTGAAATAGAGATACCAATGGTCGAAGGGACAGAAGCAGTAACATTAGCTCTGCTGACTGTAGCTCAAACAGTACTAAAAGACATGGATTTCCTAGTGCTAGGAATGTTTCCATGCACTGGAGAACTCAATCTGAACTATGCTTTTTTGTGAATTTCTATCTACAGATTTAAATAACAGGTCACAGGTTTAAGTCAGATTTAAAAAAAAAAAAGTTCAGTAAACAAAGCAAAAGAACTTTTCTTTAGCCTCTTTGAAACCCACAAGGGTTCAATATATTGAATTGAAACAGCTTTGAGTCTCATTTTATCTACTTTTTGGGGTACATGTCTAGTAATCCTTCATTCAATACAGAAGAAGGCTTAGGCTGTTACTGGACTAAATCCTGGGGTCCTCACTTAGGCAAATCCCAGATTCTTTGAAGAGGAGTTTCTGTCAACAACAGCTTAGACTGAATCAGGTAAACAAATGTTTTCTGTACTCTCAAAGGATATATTTACTTAGACTCTAACCAAACTCTTTTAATGCTTTTTAAATTTTTTTTTTTTAGGGGCTGGGCTCCCCACAGTGGCTTTGCTGAAGGCAGAAAATAGACCTAGCAAAAAAGCTCTCCAGTCAGAGCTTATTTCCTGCCAGCGTCAGCACAGTCTGCAGAGGCCAGTACCCTTCTCCACAGTGGCTTATGTCGCAACAAAGCCACATTCCTTATAAATCTAATGACTTAGCAGCAGGTTCAGCAAACAGTTTTCCAGAGTGAAAAAATATTCAGCACATTTTTTAAATATGTCCAAGATAAATCACTGTAATAAAGTTTCAGGTTTGAGAGTTAATTTTTCTACCTACCATACACAAAGCCAGCAAACCAGAATTTTCTATTCTACCTAAAACTATTCAGTAATAATTATGATTTACTATTAAAATGTAATTTGCCATTTTATGCAAAGTTGGTCATTTGACATTGGGACCATAATAAACTGGAAAATTACCTTCCATGAAATTTGGCACAGTGCTTCCCTTAAAGCATTTAAATTCTGCTGTACTTGTATTTTCTACTGTCATGTATCCTTTTCCCTGAAAGCTTTGGTTATTGTTGCTATTATGAAGTATTAAATTATAAATGACTATAAATCAAACCGTAACCCACAAACATACTGATTTTCATGAAATTTGAACTTGGATCTGGAGTTATTTTTTGAACTGTTTTGTTTTCCTTGTAGTATTTTTAAACAAGTCAGCCTTTTTTCTTCACTTATATTTATGCGTAAACATTGAAATTATTTACAGATCAATTTAATTCCAGAATAGAAATTGGTATTAAAAATTATTAAGAAAGCACCCAAGGAAAACAGCACTGGGCAAGCACCTTACCTCTTTCAAGTGAAGGCTGGCAAAGAGCATGAATGAGCTCACTCTCTACAGTTGTACTTTGCCTGCTACTTAAGTCCAGGTGAATAAATCAGATCCAGTGTGCTATCTCAAATGCAGCAAAATTGCATATTCCTTATTTCACACTGTGCTTAATCTGCTGGACTTTGCTCTGACGTATTATACTTGCAAGTAAGTATGTATGAATTATAAAGTACAAAGTTCTTCCATAATGATTCAAATGACATAGTAATTAAATTAAATTTCCTTTATTAACCAATAGTGATGGAGAACCATGAAGAAATTTTAGTTCAGTAAATTATTTATGTTGCTTAAATAGACACAGGCAGATGCTAAAATTTACTATGCCATTTTGCATAGATGAATTAACTCGAAGCTGTACTGCTAGTCACATTTAAATTGCAAAGAGATGACTTGATTTTTAAGTATTAGGAACAATCCAACTATAAACCGTGTTGTTACTTCATGTTTTAATGTGAATAAATCAGGAACAGTGTCTGAGAGCTCTAAATATAGAGCAAACAAAAGCAGAACAAGCCGGTCAACAGGTTTCTATTTTAGTTTATGTGGATTAACAAGAGTTAGTTAATACTAACTCAGATCAAAACTGTCATTAATTAAATAAATTGATTGTTGCTATGTATCTGCAAGTTCTACTTCCTGCCTGCACGGCCCTTAGGTGACGTTTAATCTAGCATTTACCCTTTAAAAGATAAGACAACACTTAAGTTTTTGAGCTCCTTGATCCACCCTGCAACCCACTTTGATCAAATCTGTCGTTGAAACAAATCCCAATTAAGATTGATGGAACATTCAAGTCCTCTGCAAGAGCTACTTCAGGATTCATATAAAATCATAATTTCTATTCTTCAATAATTCATCTTCAGTGAGGATTTGTATTTCATGTACAATTAAATCAATACCCATAGCAAATGTTTTAGGAAATATTTGCTTGTAACATTTAAAACTCAGTGATCTTTCTCTTCCTTTTTAAAGTACAAGCAATCGATTATACAGGACGATGTCCACAGGGAGCCAGAACAGTGTCTTCTCCATGACACTGCTCAGTCGTAGAGCTACAGGGAAAAGTTTAAGAATACATATGCTCTGCTTTTAGCATTATGAAGCTCAGGGAATTTCTGACATCTATGTATTTGACCATATCTAATTTATGGCTAGTACCAAGTATTACAAGCCTTGGATAAAGCATGAAAATACTGTATAGTAGCTTATGAAACATAAAATTGCTTTGAACAGATACAGACCTTGCTGAAATAGTATGCTAAGAAAAGGTAGGGGAAGGTACCTTTCCACTCTGTCCATATAGAGACACTCTGAAAAACACCATTGACTCCAGTGGTATTTATTGATGGGCCTCTCATCACCCTGATATAAACTGGGATGCATCTTTGGTGCCTTTGATTCCTGCATATTTCCTCACTGTTTACCTCCTCTCCTGTCTTTCCATTTCTCCTTACTTTCTTGCTGTTTGCTTCTTTGTTGCTTTCCAAACTTTCGTCTGAGCTGGCAGAGCAGAAGTGAAGTGGGAAGTGTTTAATTAGAAGAGAGAAGAAAGGGCATCAGCATTCATTCACTCATGCTCAGAAATGCATCTATTTTTGTAGATGAAAACTTTGAAAAACAATTAAAATCTTTACATCTCCCTCTCTGCTCTTGATTCTGAGAATAATTTTTCAGAAATTATATAATGATCTTAAGGTCAGAGTACTTTACATAGATATGGTTTGGTCATATACAGATTTCAAAATAAAACATTGCTATAATGACTTGTTGTTAGCCGAGTTAATTAAGATACTTGTTTCCTACCCCAATGACCACATATTCCTCCTCTACAGTATGCTGAAGTTTTAATTATCCTTCTGATTCTGCTGAGCTTTAACTGGAAAGCATTCATTTGAATTTTTCCAATTCAGGCTTTCCAGTATGGAAATACTCTTTACACCTTCTTTATATCCATATGGCCCATCGATCCAGCCTGTCCAGGTTCTTCTGCAGAGCCTTCCTGCCCTCCAGCAGATCAACACTCCCACCCAGCTTGTTGTCTGCAAACTGACTGAGGGTGCATTTGATCCCCTTTTCCAAATCATTGATAAAGACGTTAAACAGGACTGGCTCCAAAACTGAGCGCTGGGGAACACCACAGGTGACCAGTCACCAGCTGGGCGTAGCGCCACTCACCCCCACTCTCTGGGCCAGGCATCGAGCCATTTTCTTACCCAGTGATGAGTGCACCCGTCCAAGCCATAGGAATCCAGTCTCTCCAGGAGAATGCTGTGGGAAATGACATCAAAAGCTTGACTAAGGTCCGGGTAGACAACATCCACAGCCTTTCCCTCATCCACTTGATGGTCACCTTGTCAGAGGAGACCCAGTTGGTCAGGCAGGACCTGTCTTTCACAAACCCATACTGTCTGGGCCTGATCCCCTGGTTGTCCCGCATGTGCTGTGTGATGACTCTCAGGATGATCTGCTCCATGACCTTCCCCAGCACCAAGGTCAGGCTGACAGGCCTGTAGTTCCCAGATCCTCCTTCCAGTCTTGTAGATGGGTGTTGCATTTGGCCTTCCTGGTCAGCCAGGACTGCTGATAAATGACAGAAAGTAGCTCGGTGAGCAGTTCCACCGGCTCCCACCTGGCCCCATTGGCCTGAGTCTAAGTGGTATAGCAGGTCACTGAACATTTCCCCTTGGATTATCATGACTTCGTTCTGCTCCCCATTCCTGTCTTCCAACCCACAGGGCTGAGCAGCTTGAGAACAACTGGTCTTGCTGTTAAGCACTTTAAGCTTTAAGCACCTCAGCCTTTTCTTCATCCTTTGTCATTGTTTACCCCTGCATACAATAAAGAATGGAGATTATCCTTAGCCCTCCTTTTGCTGGTAATGCATTTATAGAAACATTTTTTACTGTCTTTTAGGGCAGTAATCAGATTAATTTCTCGTTGTGCTTTGACCCTTCTAATTTTATCCCCCCATAAGCTCACATTATCCTTGTAGTTCTTCCAAGTTTCCTGCCCCTTCTTCCAAAGGTCATAAAATCTTCTTTTCTCCCTGAGTTCCAGTCCAAGCTCTCTGTTCAGCCAGGCCACTCTTCCTTGCCACCTTTTGGCACATGGGGACAGCCTGCTCTTGCGTCTTTAAGATTTCCCTCTTGAAGAATGTTCAGCCTTTCTGGACTCCTTTGAACTTCAGGAGGTGGGGCAAGCTCTTTGGAAGTCCAAGGCAGTTCTTCAGGCCCCCCTCCTTACTTCTCCAAGAACTTAAAAATCCATAATTTCATGATCACTGTGCCCAAGACGGACTGTCATTATGGGAAAGGCTTTGACACAGGCTGGCAACTTGCATACCCAGGACCTTCGAAAGGCTTGACATGGGTGATTTATGGATTTTTATGGTTGCCAGAAACATGCAAAATGCTGACTTACATGCAAGAAGGTTGCTCAGTATACTGAGGAACACAAGAGACAAAGTTCTAACATGACAAAACACATAAAGCACATAACGAAGGGCTCACCGAGTATCTTTCCTGAAAGAAGTTTCATGGGTGCACAGCAGAAGTGATTGCTTTGGGAAAACAAACTAACAAACCAAAAACCCCCCACCAAACAACAAAATCAGGCCATAGAAATACTCTTGCAGATTTGAGTGATTTTGAATTGCTTTGCAACCTTGGCTAAATGCACTTCAGTATCTTTGTATACGATCAGTAACAAAAAGAATGTTCATAACAGCTTTCACTTCTTCTTGAACTTCTGAGCTGGCATTGGCCTACAAAGTGTGTATTTTGTCTGACGATGCAGAAAGCAGTTATTAACTGCTGAAACACATTGCACATAAGGCTATTTTCAATACAAATTTTAAATCTCTTTTTACACATTCAGTGTTTGTGAGATGAACCGTTATTTGGGGAATGAACCAAAGTATATTTTTTGACTAAATGTAAAACAGAACAAATGCTACATTTTAGAAACATTTGGCTTTTCAAATGTTCAGCAAATTTATTGAGATTTCTTAAGAAAGTATTTTAAGAACCGAAGTAAATACTAAAAACATATTCTTCATATCTTCCTGCTGAACCCAAGACTAAATTCTAAAGGTGTAGAAACTTAACAGAATTGAAAAGGCTTTGCTTTCAACAAAAACACTGACCTAACTTGAAAAATACAATCAAAACCATCATCATGAAGGCACTGGAAAATAACTGTTTGGTTAGCTGACAGTTAGGACTGGTGGGAATGACAAACTTAAGTTACTCAGGTAGCTTTGAAAAACAGTATGATATGAAACATGTGGTAATTGCCTTTTTTGTTTTAAAGATGGCAGAAATTGCCAGATACAAACATTGAAGGTGAAAACTGTTGGAGAATACTTGCATGGAATGCCGGTTATGTGACACCTATCTCAAAACGGTAGAATTTGTGATTCTGAGGAAAAGTACGTGCAGCATTGTAAGGACAATATATTTACAAAAATAAAAGGCAGACCAATAAACTTAGGCAACCATCTTCTATCCTCTTTTGCGAAGAGTCTGAGAGAGACAGGCTCTTTGAGCAGGCTGGGAGTTAATAAAAGATACTATAGTGAAGGTGAAATGACAAACTATTTCTCATGAAGAAAGACAGGAACCACAGTAAGAGCTCAAAAGGTCTGGCTAAAAAGTTCTTTAAGAATTTGAAAGTCAGAATGAAGTTGTGTAAGCAAAGGGTATCAAAGGACAAATCCTAAGAGTGACTATATAGGGATAACACAATAACCGATCTTGATAAAATTAGTGGTTAAGATTAAAAAGGTTACTGCTATCAAGGGACATAAAAACCCAAAAAATAATCTGTAAATGGATTGGACATAGAAAGAAGTTAAACCCAAACCCCCCATGAGGGAGAAAGGCAAATGGCACAGATTTTTTTGTTTCTAACTTCATAAACAGTGATCAGATACATAATTAAATGAATTTTAATGAAGGAGTAGGATGGAGGCCAGATTAACAGAAAAACATTTCAAAAAACCTGAAGTAGTTAAGTATTTTCAAAGCAGCAAGGACAGATAAAATTCTGTATGTACCTTACGAACAAGCAAAAGTCCTCTCTGAACCATTTACAATTACCTTTTAGAAGTAATGGAGGTTCCAGAGGATTGCATTGGGCCTATCTTTTAAAAAGGGGGAAAGCTAAGTGAAATAAAGAAGAGTGAGCTACCTTTCAAAACACAGAAAATAAGAGAACAAAAAAAACCCAGGGGATGATAAGGCAATGAAAAGTAACCAGCAAAGACTAATCAAGAAAGAAATCAAAGGCTTGTTCCTCCTTGCTACATGGATCCCTCCTTTTCTGACCTTTGGTCCTTTCACTAAACATTTCATACAAAATTTTACATGCTCCCAGAGTCCCATTAAAAGTACCCCATAATAAGCTTTAAACAATTGCAAAGTGCCCTTTCCCCTGCATCCCATCGCAAATCGCCTGTAGGCAGTACTTCACTGTGCCAGGAGCTCTGGGAGTTTTTCCTTGTGTTTTACACCAGGGACAATGGTCTAATCATTTTCCTTTGATAATCTTAGGAGCAGGGAAGTCTGTGCCATCCAGTTTTCACCAATCATGTTTACAAGGGCTCCTCTGCATGTCACTGTTCACCTGAACCTCACCAGGCTTTTAGCATGATTAATCCCATAGTCTAACTACAACACAGTCTAATGACCACAACCTGTGACTTGGAGATTCAAACTGGACATTTGGGAAAGCTTGTTCACCTGGAGTAGCTGAGCAGGGGAAAAGGTTTCCCAGATGGGTTGTGGAACCTCCATACTTGGAGATTTTTAATACTGGCTAGACACAACATGACTGAACTGGTGTTGGTGATAATTGTGCTCAAAGTGAGGTTGACTACAGACCACCAAAACAACCAACACTTCATCAACTGTCTGGACTTAAAGAAAATAAACTTTAAAAGTATCTATAATTTCAGGTCTGATCCAGATTTGGCATATTGCAAAATATGAGTCAAACTCAGAGTCATATTTTAAACACTACCTATGTAGGTAGCAGTCAGCTTTCAGGATAATTTCTACTGAAAAAACACATCTAGTAAAATCAGTTAGTTGAAAATATTTTCCATCTGAATGCACCAGTTTCACCTCAAGTACCTGAACAAAAACAAATAGAAAAAAATATTTGATAAGTACCTGCACAAATATTTGAGTCAAGAATTTCAGGTGATACTTAACAAGAAATGTGTTGATCTTAATTTTAAATCAATTAGCTATGTGATTTAGTTTTAAACATTGTAGCTTAACCTTGTAATATAGGAGTCTAAAAATTATTTTCTTAACTGGGACAAGAAGCAGCTGGAAGCATTGCCATGGCAACCATCTCATTTCCAAAGAGAAATTCTGTGACTTCTGTTGCTCTTTATCAACCTCACAGCTCAGTAGCATTGCTAAGAAAAAACAAAAAGGGAGGGGGGCTCGGGAGGATCATGAAAAGAATGCTTCAAAACATAAGGCAGGCTTTAAGTAAACAAAGTAAATTCTCAGTCTGATGATGAGCCCAAGGAAAAAAACCAAACCAAAAAAACCAAACCAAAACACATATATCTCACCACTCTAACATGTGTCTTTGCAAATGACGGTGGAATCAATCTCTCCTGGAAATTATGTTTATCACAGATTTCACTGTCTCACACTAACTACGTGACTTAGTTTCTTGATCCTACTGTTTAAGGAAAGTTGATAGCAACATGAATAATACACAGAGGGTGGATAGGGTGGGAGAAAAAAAAATTTCTGTCAAAACAACACATTTTACTGCCCACAGCTCTCCCCAGGAGAGAGGCGGAGATCATATCATAAGAATTAGTCAGATTTCTCAATGACTACAGAAAGATTTTAAGGAACTATGGTGTTAAGAATCTATAGTCTAAGAACTTGTACAGACTAGAAAACATGCAATACCTCTTTAACACATTGGTCCTGAAAAAATTATAGAATTTAGAAATTAAGGGAAGTTCATGCACAGACCTCAGGGTTATGGTTTAAACTCTTATTTACCCCTGCTTCAGTCTGGTTAGCTAAATGCCCTTTTCTAGCTACTGGAGTATTGCATGGTTATGGCATACCTGGGCTGCAGATGATGGCCACGCAGACAACTCTGTCTGGAAGTGCTACAGCAGTACAAGGCCATACACAGGCTAAAAGTACATTCCTACAGTGTAGGGAGTTTTCATCATTTGTATCTGCAGTCATGCTGTCTGCGCTCCACTGCTGAGTGGAGCTACCCCTTGCATAGGCTGGAGAAGGAGCACTAAAGTTCCCTTCAAAAGGAACACTGTATAGCAGAGCAAGATCTTCAGATGCATTCACAGATTTTTCCACAGGTATGAATGTAACCTGGCTGCACTGGTAACTTTACTCTGTATTTTGTTCATAAAGGAGCTAACTGAATCAAGTAAGCACTGCTAAAAATAGCAAACAGAGTAGAGCCCAGTTCCTGGTTCAGATTTCTGTTGATTAACCACATCATGTTGTTATTGCAGAAATACCTGCTTATTCAAATTCCTAACTTGGAACGTAAAGGAATTATTAAGATGTAAAAGTATGTAAACATAAACTATACATATCAAGTATTAAAAACGCATAAGGAAAAAATAGACAATAAAACACTGTAATAGAAAAAACCCCCAATGAACTGTGCTTAAATAAAGTTAGAAATTTAAATCTTTTCATATGTAACCACATTTTGCAAAGAGGCAGATTTAGAAAGTGGAAGTTTATTTACTTTAAAAAAAAAGCTATCAAATTTCAACAATAGTCAAGAAGATTAAAAAAGGCTAACGAGGGACTGCAAAGCTGTAAAGGCACCTAATGAGCTTCAGAGGGCAAGTGCATTCTGTCATATACAAAAGATGCATAAAGAGCTACAGTGTATGAAGATCATGCAGAATTTTTGTAATCAACAGATTTGATTGAGAGGCAGAATTCTACAAATGTATTTCATTACTATGTGATACTAATAAAGGGGGTTGAAAGCAGCAGGTGACTTTTGGTGTTAGTTACTGGGATTTAAGATGACTTTTTTCACGACAAGCTATCCAGATGCTTTGGACATTTTGTTCAATTCTATTTTTCCCCAATGAAAAAACTGTAAACAGTGCATTATGTTAAACTCTTGTATTTGCAGTGAACTGTGTCTGATTCTATAAAATCCCTCTAATACTCTCCTCAGTGTACACTTAAACTTTTTTGAAAAAAAACCAGCTCCTAACAATAAAATAAGTCTTAAACATATAAAAAAGAAAGCACAGCAGTTTGATCAAATCTTTCCAGGATAAATGACCTCTCCACCATCAGTCAGCTACCTGGTGATAGAAATAATTGGTTGCTACCAGTGAAACACTTGAAAGAACAAGTGATGTATACAATTACTTCTGCCAGCACCAGCTCAATAGAGCTTGTGACTGCAATTGCAACAAGACTCTTGTAGTCTTCATAAAAATGAAGGGCAAATAGAAGTGAAAAAATTCTGTGCAAATACCATGTGAATAGAAGTAGCAAAAAACAAACCAAAAGAAAAGAGGGAGTATCAACACTACAATTCAAAACCATAAATGAGAGGATTTCAGGAAAAGGTTCCTCAAGGGATCTCTACTTATTGTCTGTAGATGCTCATGTCTAATGTGGGGGGACCCTTACAAAGCTACGGGTAGAGGTATTATTTTTATGAAACAAGCATCTGGATCCTTTAATAACAAACATGGTAATAACACCATAGCTCAATTCTGATCACTTTTGGTAAATATGATGATGGATGCTGTACTTATTCCAGCATAAGCCTGCCTTTCAGTAACTTTTAGTAACTGCTCTACCTCTCATCTGAGCTCCTCCTCTTTCTGAGAGAGAATATTTAGCACAGCAAAAATGCAGGCTCATTAGGAGGTTTGACCTCCAATTTCTTTGGATACTCTTTACTAATACAGCTTATGCATTTCTCACCTGCCAAACTGAAGCATTCTGAACCACATTTGAGAAAACAACGGATAGGAAAAGAAACAGTCCTCCCTACTGCCAGAAATTTGTTTCAAGTCTTACTCTGTTCTGATCCCAGGAATGGAAAGTATTACTCCCAAGGATTTAACTGGATTCTCCATGCATCTGCATGGTAAATAGCAGTCCTGTGGCCTGCACCCCAGACTATGAGCTTGGGTGTCCTATTCTCCATTCTGAAACACAATGAAAAACTCACACCCATGTGTACCAGACAGCAGGAAGACCCTTAAGGAATCCAGAGAGCTTCTGAGGAGAACATTCTAATATTTCATACAGAAAAAGTGTTCCTTTAAAAAATCTTTTCCCTTTTTTACTTGCTCTGTTTGCAAATGAGTTTCACGACCTGTTATATTACTATTTAATGCTTGTATTCAGATTTAAAGAATCAGTCGAAAATTCAGTTGTTTGAAAAATGCCATGAAAGGTTTTCTTTCTGTTGCATATTCACTACCATTTGCCCTTGACTGAATGACAATCTTTAATTAATTTTTATTTCTACCATCCATGCAGAACCAAACACATAATACAAATGATCCTAACTGTGATGTTTTGTGCATCATCAATAAATGAGCTAACTAGCTAAACTTCCACTTGTTTTCCACAGAAAATTATTCTGTCATTAAATCTTTATAGTCTTATTAGAAACAAGGTATTACTAAGAGGTTACTGACAGCATAATTGAAGGAATAACTTTGTAATTTCAAAAGTGAACCCGTCGTCCTGAAAAATCAATATTTATTATGAAAGAGGATGAATAATCCTTGATGGCTTTTGAAACACAGAAATAAAATAAATTAAAATGCCTCACCCTGTTTATGACCTCAAGAAGCTTTCACTAGCTCAATCTGAAAATAGACTAAAACTCAATACTATTCCTGCAGACAATTTTGTGACTAAAAGCTCCCTGAATGTTGTACTAATATATGGCCTGAATCACCTGATTACGCACACAGTATAATGTTCAAAACAGTCATCAAGATCTAAGGTCCTGTCTTTAAAGCCAATGAAATGATGAAAGAAGTAAGATTTTTTGAAATTCTTTTTTTTTTTTTCACTATTGATGCTGATTGCTTTTTGGAATTCAAAGTGTAATAATGTATTTATTAGAAGACTATTACACAGAATGAACCCTGCACTATGTGGGGGAAAACTGGCTAGATTGTACCATTTAGGGAAGAGCCTTAAATGGGTGCCCAGTTTTTATGTAGTGATGGAGGGAAAGACTGATGAACTTGATCGCTTGAATGGTGTAGCAATCTTTCCCAGATGTAAAGAAAAATGGGATAACTGCTTTTTCTTCACTTGCATGGGTAATGGACAAATACCATTTGGCAAATACCAAACAGGCAAAGAAGTCGGTGCTGTCCTAAAGGCTGTGACTACAGTTCATTTGCTCACTGTCTACTGCCAACACTCCATTCACCTAGAAAACAATGTCTGTGGAACATCAAGAAAACATCTTCCAGCTACAATTTTTTGCAAACCTTAATATTTGAGTTAAATATGCCATGACAAAAATACTTAAATTTTCTTCTACCTTTGGGGGCTTTCTTCAAATTTTTCACCTCACAATTAATTATAGCTTCAAGTATCTTACTAAATGAAATACTGCCAGAGAACGGGAATCTGCTGATTCATAGTACTAAGCTTGTGCAATAGCTGTCAATACATTTTTGGAATATGCCTAATAAAAACACTGTCCCTCCCCTCCCAGTAATTCCTAGATATGGTAGCAAAGCTAGCATGGGCAATAAACAACTCCTGAGCTGCAGTGTCCCTGCTCTGTTTTGGAGAGCACAGCACGCACAGGGGTTCCTGCCGAGCTGGCCTCTGTGCCAGTTCCTGTTGGGAACAAGCCTTTAGATACAGACTATGAGATATAGACCATGATTAAGCCTACTAAGTGGGACCTTCCCAGTGCCCTCTGCACCACAGGTGCATCTTGTGCTTTTCGTGCCTAAAAATGTGCAAAATGTGCATATATAATATCTTTTTAACCTTTTAACATTTTTCGGTAAATCTACTTTTCCACTGATTTGAAGTTTAAAATTTTAAGTTCTTTCTGGATTCTTTAGCCCATCAACAGTAC
Organism: Edolisoma coerulescens; assembly: GCA_013397115.1. NCBI lineage: Eukaryota > Metazoa > Chordata > Aves > Passeriformes > Campephagidae > Edolisoma > Edolisoma coerulescens. The sequence continues at coordinate 3,251,880 of VWZW01000415.1, forward strand.
ATGTAAACACTTCCATTTTCCTTCGGTTTGTTAAATTTGCATAATATATAGCCACACATATCCATATTTTATTCTGACACAGAAGGAAAATCACTAAGGATTTGTTATTATTTATTTTATATTAGTTATTTTCCTAAAATCAGTAAGTCTCAAATGAAACATAAAATTGTAGGAATACAAATTCACTACCTACTAACTACCAACAACAGCAGAATTAAGGTCAGACATGCTTAAACATGTAAATTAAATCCTTTTAAGGTACTGCTATCACTGTTAGCCTGTAAAAATAGGGTCCTTTTATCAAACTAAAACAAACTTTGCCCTCTTAGAGCTACTGATTACACATGACCTTTATGCAATTAAGGGTACATTAACACCCAAGTGGAGATGTTTAAATGGTTCTTAGTGATTTAATACACTTTTCATTAAGTTGGAAAATGATATGTACCTAAATTGCCTAGATTGTTTCGGAAAACTTTACATGCAGTTACCTAAATGGGTTGCTTTAACAGATACATATAAAGATCTGCATAATAATGCTTAACAAAGGTGCTCTTTAAGAAGATTACATACTGGATTTTCTTCAGTAAGCTCATACTATACTATCTGAGTACCCAATATTCATTAGTAAATTTATCTTCAGAATTACTTTTATGAGACAAGCTTCTCATAACTCATAAACAAGAAATTGAAACAGAAATAATAGACGTTTTGTACAGTCTGACAGTTGCATCAGAACCCAAGGCACTTGATACTGAAGTCCTCTTCACAAATACAAGTCTTTATCACAAGCCAGCCTGTCTCTCTGAAGCAATACAAACCACTTTTACGGAGCCATTATCATCCCCACTGCATCAAAAAGATAAAGAGCACCAACAAATATTTTTTTGTTTAAAACAGTGAGGGGAGATAGCTGTACATTAGATTTCTTCCTTACATGTGAAGAATGTGAGCATCTTTGATGATGCAATTGATAAAATTATTTCAAACTGTTCTAAACACCTTCCAGACTTATTATTAGTCATCTTAAATGACTAATAGCTAAAACACACTTCAGCAAAATATGTCTCCTCTCCCTTCTATGTGGCTTGTCATAAACTCACTTGCCCACTCATTCAGAATGTGGCTAAATGAGCTCCTCAGCTACAAATCCTCAAGATGCAGTGAGCTCATTGTATCACTCACTCTCACTGCCAGGAATAGAGAATTCCTGCCTCTGACTGAACATTTCTGGTGCTTACTTTCTGCTGGCTCTGGGATTTCTTTGATCCTTCTGTGAGCTGATTTAACTTTCTAAAACATAAGAGAATTCCAGCAGACTGATGAACCAATTTCTCTTGTTAAATCAATGCATGACAAAGGCTGAGAAGTACCAGAACTTGTAATCAGAAGGCAGCAGGGTTACCCAGTCCAAGCTGAGGGAGTGTGTCTTCCTCCTTTAGGCAATAAGGAAATCAGCTTGTCTATAGTCCAAGTAGATTCTGTAAATCTTTAATTTCTGTTTAAGTTGCTTCAGTTTACAGTCTGCCTTATGTTATCTCAAGAAGCCTCACTAAAAGGCAGCTATGGTTTTCTTTGAAAATTGAGATGTCAGACCTAACACAGAAGACTGACTCCTAAAAATCTGTAAATAAGAAAACTGAACAACAGCAAATACATATTTTCTGCAGAAAGTCAACCTTGTATTATAATAATAACTGCTACAGGATCAAGTAAGTTTTGCCTAGTAGCTTTTATGATAGCCCAAGGCCACACCACATTACAACTTTAATTGACTGTGCTGGTTTTGACTGTGGTAGTTAAAACCTTCACAGTGGTGTGGGGCCATGTTTAGGGCTTTTACTGGAAACAGTGTTGATAACTGGAGACATTTTCATTACTGCTGCACAGTGCTCCCACAGAGCCAAGGCATTTCTGCTCCTCACCCCACCCCACCAGCAAGGGGCCTGGAGGTGCACAAGGAGTTGGGAGGTGACACAGCCGAGACAGCTCACCCCAGCTGACCAAAGGGATATTCCAGACCATATGGCATCATGCTCTGCATACAGAGTGGGGGGAAGAAGAGTGGGATGTTTGGAGTGATGACTTTGTCTTCCCAAGTAAGCATTGCTGGAGCCCTGTTGTCCTGGGGATGACTGAACACCTGCTTGCCCACGGGAAGTTGTGAATTCCTTGTTTTGCTTTGTGTGCGCAGATTTTGCTTTCCCTATTAAATTGTCTTTATCTCAACCCACAAGTGTTCTTTGAACCTTCTGACTCTCCTCCCCATCCCACCAGGTAGAAGTGAGTGAGCAGCTCTGTGGGGTTGGGCTACTGGCTGAGGTTAAACTACAACAATGACCAAGTGACAGTAAGTGACCAATGCATGCTGGCTAGAACCTCTTTGCTCACTTGACACACAGATTCCATCTCTAAAATTAAAAAAAAATGTAACTTGCAGTAGTTCAGCAGCAGACTAACAGAATTCAACAAATTATCACAAAAGTGTCTGAAAAGGAGGTGAATAATGTAAAAGATTTTTGGCCTTGGATTTTTCTGGTAACAGGGTTCTGAGAGAGGGACACTGCATCTGATCCTGATGCACAAAGAAACTGCCTCAGCCTTCAAATACGAAGTCCTAAGAAAAAGAGAAGTGTTGAATATTCCATATGCTCCTTCCAAACTTTTACTAGGATCCTTACAATTCCTGTGAACTTTTTCACTCTGAAGTCTCAGCAAAGATTTTCGTCTTTTCATGGCCCGAATTATCCATTCTCCCTTGAAGATGAATCAAGAAAGTGAACAGACACCATGAAAGAAGGCAGAAATATTAGTTCCTACCTTTGTAACATGCATCAGTATGATTAATTACAATTTAATACAATTCCGTTGTTATTTCAATTACTGTTAAACAAAAGTAACTCATGGCTTGTACTTTCCAGGATAGCACAGTAACAATGCTAATTGCTCCATCTTCAACAAACTGCTTCCTGTTTTTCATCTAAATTTTTCAGTAACATACTGCTGAAAGAGGAGCGGGTTTTTTTTATGGTTTGGTTTTTTTCTTCACCAATGCAACTTGACACTTATTTCAGTAGATCCTTCCAGCAAGAATATCCAAATGTCCTCTTGTCTCCACTGAAAATATTTTACTTAATATGTGAAGCAAAAGGACCATTCAAGCAAAAAAAAAAGAGAGCAAAAATGTGCAGCTTGCTTTGCAGACTGAAATCTTTCATTGTCCACAGAAAACACTGGGCTGTTTCTTCTCCAACATGTTAAAAATTGACTTAATCTTATGAAGGAATATTTATTCTCTTGCAGCTTTTGTTTCCCAGCATAACTACTAAGTATGTATTCTAAGAAAATTTATAGCCCTCTCGTGTGTATGGCAGAACAAACAAATGCATTAGAATTGATTTTGCTTCAGATGTACTGTAAGTGAATGTTAAATACCATTTTTGGAAGCAGACATACATTACCTACACTACATGGACAGTTACCTAAGAAGCTACCAACTGTAAAAATGAAGAAGAACAGCACTTAAGCTGAAAAAAAAAATTATGGACTGTTGCTAATAAGGTTTGGCAAGTATTGCCAAATTTTAATTTGCAAATGTTTAACTAGTGAAAAACAATCAGTTTTTTCAACTTTTCTCTGGGTAGCTTGAAAAGATACTGCATAAGAGATATACAGGCATGCTCGAAGAAAAAAGTTCTGCCAGTGACTTAGCATTCCTCAAGAGCCATATACTTTGGAACATAATGTATAAGATGAGCAGAACTTAGCTTCCTACTACACCTTAAGTTCTTTTCTTTCATTTTAAAATGAGTTAATTTTAACTTCATTTAAAATTCTGTATTTGGCCTCAAATCATACCACTGGTAAGTTGAAAGCACAGCATGCAGAAAAACAGGAAGAAGCCTAAGTGTCACAGAAATGATACACGTTATTTAGAAAAGAAAGATCCAAGATCTTGACCACTTAAATGACTTTCTCATGCAAGATACTTTGCTTTTTTTCCTCCCAAAGAGTTTTTAGCAAAAAGTAGATCAGAATAAAACTGGGCAATACATACTGGAAAATCTTTGAGCTAAAGATTGCCCAGAGAGGCTGTGGAGTCTCCCTCTCTGGAGATATCCAGGAACCATCTGGATGGAACCCTGTGCCATGTGCTCTAGGATGACCCTGATTGGGAGACTGGACCAGAGGACCCACTGTGGTCCCTTCCAACCTTACCCACTCTGTGATTCTGTAAATTGTACAGGCAGCAAATACCGTAAAATAAAATGCTTTTATATGTAACATGTGAGAAGCTGATACAGCAAATTACTTACTCCGTGAACTCACAACTCAATTTTGAAAGGATGATTTGTTCATTTCAGAACTCAACAGCAAGTGTAAAACATCAAAGACATCTTAAAACTGAACTCCACTTCTATTATCTTTGAAATTTTTTGATACATTGTCTTAAGACATTTATTACTGTGAAGCACATTGTATAATTTATTTTAATTCTCTACAGAACAATATAGTTAATTCAGTATCATCAATAACTTTATACAGATACAGTATTGAAGCCATGTCCTCTTTTGCTTACTGTCAAGTACAAAACAGCTTATACAGTCTAAAAAAAAGCTACAAACCACACTTGTAGCATAATGTATGTTGTGCCTGGTTAAAGTTTACAGTAGTGGCTTTTTGATCTTTCAAGACAAATAAACATGACACCACGTGATAACAAACAGCTGTGCAAACTCAGACTTAGGAGGAAGACTTAACTACCTCCTTTTTCCAGAACTACTTTTCCCTGCTTTACTGCTGCTACCACCAGACTTGCTGGAAGATTTTGAAGAGAAAAGTCTTGTCATGAATTCAGACACATCTGGCAGCTCATGGTTGGAATTCAGCATGTTCATTGACTGCTCCATTTCCTGCATGCAAAGATCAGATAATCTTAATAGCTTGTAACAATTCTGGCTGTATCTAAGGCAACAGTTGAAAGATTTTATGAGAAGGATACCAAATTTTCCCAAATACTGTTTTACTTTTTGTAGTTCTCCAGGATACATATTGCTACATAGTTTTATGCAACCACGGCCAAACACCCAGCTACACACAGAAACATAAAACCCCAAAACTAAAAGCAGTGGTGTATGGAAAATGGTAACCATGTCTTAAGCAGTATTACACGGCAAACATCTGATAAAAAAATCTAAAAGATAAAAATTATTTATTTTCAGCACTACTTTTCTCCATATTAAAATTTAGGCTATTGTTTCGATTCAGATCTGTGTTCTCATAGATGTCACACTTTTGTTTTTCAAATTAGTATTATCCATAGCAAATTAACAAATTCTTGATGCTGTTTAAAGGAATTAGATATTTTTATTTCCCTACTTTCCGACACCAAGCTACTAGAGTACTGCAGCTGAGTTTTCATTCCTTCAAGAAAGAAAGGATTTTAATGTAAAACTATATATCCAGATAAGCTTAGTGTAACTTTAGGGTTTAGCATAGTGGTTCTACAAGATGAATTACCACGTTTTAAAATAAACCAATCTCGAAGTACTTTTAATGCCTACAACAGCTGAACTGCACGTCCACAATGGGATAATGCTTATAGCAACTGCGAGTTTCATGTGGGATTGTCACCTTGTTCTTCTCCCATTCAGAATGATGGATCTTTAAGTGCTTTCAAGGCATTTTAGTAGCCTTTGTTACTATTGCATCTACACTATACCTGTACTTAACACCTCTACAACAAGCACAGTTATTAAATCATTAAACTTTCTATACAAACTAGGACTGTGCTGATTCCATAAAGGAAAACAAGTTAATTTGAAAAACGTGATACAAGCTCCACATACTCCACAAGTTAACACTTTACAATTTAATACATGGTCATCTAGAGAATGCCATTGCAATTCAGTTCTTAAAAACAACTTTTTCCTACTCTTTAAAGATAAGTTAAATTATAAGCAAAATTCTTTCAACTTAAAAGTTTCTCCTTAGGAAGTCGTATCAGTTATCTCATAAAAACTAAATCATCAGAAGTTTTGATGGTTTTACCATCAGAACAGCCTGCCTATAAGCAGTGTCAGATCAGTGAAAAAAGTAAGGAATATGCTATTATCTTTTTTTAAACTTCCAGAGCTCAGCTTGGTTCGAAGAACATGCCATGAATACCGAGCATATCTTTGTATCTGTTTTTTAATCAAAACTATAGCCAAAAGAGCATTACACAGCTCTGATATGCTTTTTAAAAGCATTACTGATTTAAAAAAAAAAAGACTCAGATACCTATAAAGTACTACTGAAGACAGTGGTCATTTACAGAAAAAAGGAGTTTTTAGTTAACCAAGCCTTCAAAAAGCAGCCACCCATGACAGAAAATAATACTTGTAAAAATAAAAGATTTAGCAAACACCTTGAATCTCCATTTTGTCCTAGCCTTCTGCTATTCGGCATTTTGCATGATGAAAGGACAATAAATCAGATAATTTAATGACTACATTAAGACTACATATCATATACACTAGTGTGACATCTGGATTTAACAGTGTAGTAAACTGTTGTTTAGGCTGAAGGGAAAGAGAACCCCACATCACACTCTTCGCAACACACTTGACACTCATTAAATGACTCATTGTTAAAACAGCAATGATGTATTAGCTGAGCAAATAATGCCCATTAAGCCTTCTTTTAAAGTACAGTTTTGTTTTCATTACTTTTCTGTGCCTTGAAATCTCATTATCTTTTGTCTCTACATATGCATCAATTGAACATACTTACCCGCCTCATATCAGGATCACTGGTGTTGACAACTTTAGGCAAAAGCACAAATATCAGTAATGGAAGAACCATCATCATCACCTGCAGACAAAACAGGAAACACCTCTTCAGCTGAGTTGTTGCTCTAAACACTTTTAGACCTACTAAAATAAAATGAAGCTCTACTAAACAGCCAAACTCTAGAACTACTGCATTCTGAATCAGTAAGCCACGAACACTAATCCACTTGGCAGGAAAGAAACCTGATAAGGCACTACTGTGCTTTAAATAATAGATTCCAAAGTTGGACCAATAAAACAAGTGGTTGTTCTCTCTTACACCTGTTGTAATTACAACTTTGTAACATGTTGATCTCTGCACTACTAGAAAAGCACCACACTGTCAAAGGAGGAGACTACAGGCTATTTTCAGAGGACGTACATTAACAGTGGTATATGGGGGAGGAGATGTCATAGAAAAACTTCCCATTTGTAAGCAAGTGAAAACAAAGAATACAATCTTCTCAAAGGAGCAAAGGAAAAATGCACATTCTTCCTCAACTGTTTTATTCTTAGTATTCTGAGAAGTAGCTGTATTTGGATCTTTAGCATACTTTTAACATTCCTATGTTTCCTGTACATACCATAGGGTTCATGAGGAAATCTGTCCATCCCCAAGATTCTCTCTTTATAAAGTATGAAGGTGGTCCAGAAGATTTCATCTGGAGTGGGTAAGGCAGCCTGACAACTTCAGAGGGTTTGATGTAATTCACGTATCTTGCTCTTTTAAGCAAAATGTAAATAATTGAAAATATAAACACAGAATCTTTAGTAAATAATAAAGATTTTAAAAAATGCAAACAAGTTTTAATAAAAAACTACAAACAAAATCATCTGCTAAGCAGTGTCAGCTAGGCTTCCCTTTTCAAAAGCTAATTTCTCTCAGCAGCATGTTTCATGAAATCAAAAGCAAAACATTTTTTGTCACCTTGGTAATGAGCAAAAAAAACTATGCTGTTTGGGTCCAGATTTGAACAGTGTAGTGTAGTTTAACCAGTTTGCTCAGGACATCAATTACTTGTATGTGAAGTTAGTACCTTGTCCATAAGTGCATTATTTTTCATTTATCAATACTGAATCTCAGTCTTTATTACTTTATCAGGTTTTTTCCATAGTTCTTCACTACTATTCTTCATTGGGCCCTAATATTTAGCTAATTACTCAGTACTAACACCTTTGTCACTCTTGACCCATTTTTCATGATTTATGAATACTTACCTACTTTGTGCAACTCCAGGGATGACTTCTGCCCATAAATAATTTATTCCTCCGGAATTTTTCACCAAATACTCATCTATAGAATGTCTTTCCCTCCTACTTTATACTATGTATTTTCTTCAAAACTTGAGATTTTCAAGTAGATCTTACCAAATACATCTGTTATCCACATGCTGTTTCCTCTTTCTAGGAACTTTTAAAGGCCTATTTTTTTAAGGCAGCACATCCCTTAAGGCAGCAACATCCCTGTTGACATTTTCCCCAAGTATCATTTTTCATGCATCTCTGATTCCTCAACTGCATTCCTCATTACAGTTTTTATCTGTTGGACTGGTAGAGATGCCAAGCCTCCTGCTACTTTCCTCTGCAGATATATCCTAGCAATTTACTCAACATCAAATCTGTTACCTCACTAGTCCTTAGACACACAAACAGTGCTAAGGGTGAGATTATACCCAATATTTCATCTATATCTTTGTATTTATTACATATTAATTATTGCCAGTAAGATACTAACAAAGTATAAAAATAAAAATTACATAAAGTTTGGAAAAAACCTAAGCTCAAACAAATTGTTTGAAATTATTATAAGCTCAAACATTATTATAATATTATAATTATACATTATAATCATATTATAAAATATTATATTATATTAATTAGTATTATAAACAGACTGTTTGCACTGTTTTCAGTAAGATTTCAATTTTCAACCCCTAGTACCTAAATGTACTGCAGGAGTATTTACATTGATGTTTGTATTCCTAGAAGTTAAGCTGCTATGTGCATGCTTGGACAAAGAAAAAGTAACTACAAACACGTTCATTTAAATGAAAATCACCTTAACAGATAAGATTTTTCTGTATTACTGAATAGTTTGCAGTTACAGGTATACAGTCAGGAGTGGTTTGGACATAACATAAAAACAAGCTAACAATCCTACAGAAATAATGCAAACTGGCAACTGCTAGTATTAACCAGTAACTGTAACAAGTATCCTAGGGGGGTCCAACAGAAATATTTAAAATTTCATTGTACCAAGCCCTGACGGAAAATTTATTAAAGAAATGTAAAAGGGAAAAGGAAAAAAAAAAGGTGTTGACAAATAATAAAGCAGTTAACTGATTTACGCCTAGATTTCATTTCAGGATAGCTGCATAAAAAAATATAAGAAAAGCAAACAAATAGCTGGACTTTAAAAGTCTATTTTTCTCTAATTTCAGGCCATAAATATGAAAGGAAGAAAGATATCAGACTTTGAAATTTGAGAAACGTGCTTTTAGCAGTGATGTTAAAAGAAGCTGACACATACAGACTGAGATGGAGTATCAGACCTACAGCACCGTTTCCATGAGTTCTTGTACTGTGCTGTCAGGCACATGTAATTCATCAACACAGAGGCAAATCAGGAACGGCTCACCTCATTTTGCCTTTTGAAGTTATGTCAACTCGCACAGGCTCAAATTTATGAGCAGGGGATATAACTTCCACTACATAAGATCCTGAAGGTACATCATGAACCACAAAACTTCCATCTGTCCTGAAAAAAAGTGAGTTCCACAACATTTCAGTATGCTCCAGAATGTAAGACAGGGTCTCTGCTGGGTTTTTTTTAAAGAAGCTGAATCATTTTACATTATAAATCTTGATAAAACCACAATGACCAAACAGAAGATTTAAATCAGTCAGCACTCACAATACTGAGCCCCTTAAGTTCATCAATGCATGCTGCAACAGTAGCAGAAATTCCCTGTTAGGTTAAAGATTTTGTTGTGCCCTCAAGGTGTTGTCTTGCTGGCGGAATAATTTAACAGCCCAAATGAGATCTGAAATAAGTTATACTTCATGTATTCAAGTGATGGCAGAAGTAATTTACACCTTCCTTCCTCCTTCTGAAATACATACAATGAAGTTTACTTTGCTTCAGTACTTCTGCTGAAAGCAAACACCCCCCCCCNGTGGGTTGGTATTAGGGACGATTTGCAACGCACAAAAATAGCAATTTGTGCCTTTGTTGCGAAATAGCGGTTTTCACTTCTAATTGCTCCCTTTAGGACCAGCCCACGCTGGAAAGCTCAATAAGCAATAAGGAAACTAAGAGCTCTGAAGGGATTACAGAAGATTCTGAAGATACACAATAGGGATTTTTATACAGGTGGCTTTTATTTTAAAATATGAAACTTGAATATTCGATGAAAATATTAGTAAAAGTTTACTTGAAAGCTTCAGCACTAGTTGCCTTAAAGCTACATAGGTTTTCCTCCTATGTGTTTCCAGAAGTTTCCAATAAAAAAACCCTAGTGTTCTCTACCCTGTTAAGAGCAACATCAAAGATCTCTTTCCTGAAAATAAGATTCAAAGTTAAAGACAAAAATTTGTTCGAAGGGCAAAAAATGTAATAAACCCTAACACATTAGAAACACGCAACAGAAAAACAAATAAATGAGCCCTCTTACAAGTAAGTTCTCAAAGAATTTGTCATTATGTCCTTCACACCAGATCTCTCTCTAACATGCACAACACTTAAGGACCTATGCACTTTTATGTGATGATTTGAATCCCTAAGAATTACACTGTCTTATATTGCAACTGCTATATGGATGTTTCCCTAGGAATTTCCTTTTAATTTTTCATTCTTTACAGTATTTGAGAAATTCAGAGTTTCAATTAAGCATTTAGAAATTTGCCAACCAGATAGCAGTTATTAAATCAGCTCCCAAATATGTCAGGCTCTCATAACTTGTTTGTAGTGGCTCAGCAGGTGTTACACTGTCAAGATTCTACAAGATCTACAGAGTAGAATCTGTTGTGCTAATCTATTGACAGAACCCAAAGTCAAACTTAACTCTTACTGCAGAGGAATTAATTAAAAATTACGAATATTTATGAGGGTATCTCTTAATTCCATGTAATCTCATTTTTACATACATTTTAAAAGCAATGTATTATACTGTATTGAAAATCATGAAGAAGATTTTAGAATTTACTTCTACTCTTGAAATTATGACATTAGTTCAGTTCTTAATTCTGAGGATATTTTCTATGTCTTAGATTCTCTAGATCTTTTGCTTATCTGATTATATCCAGTACCACCCGAGACTGAATTTTTACAGCTTCCAGCTCCATTTGCATGATGTTGTGTGAAGGAATAAAGCCACGTCCCTTAAACTGGCTTTCACCAGTACAGTTAAAGCTTTTCATGGGTACTTTTAACACAGAACTACAATTGTAACTTCTGCCATGAACAAATATGTCTCCACATCGGGTAAATTCTTAGCCAAGGTGAGGTTTTACATAAGAAGTGGCAGAATTTACAACAAAAGCTAAGAATACATACGGTCCTCCAGACAGTGCAAACGCGTTTGGGGTTTTTCTTTGTTTTGGCTGTTGTTTTTTTTTAATTAAAATTACGTTCCAAAATTTTTGGCCAGTAACCTGAGTCACCAGTTTGGATACGTCTGCTGGGGGCTGAGGCCAAAACCTACGGCACTGTACGGCTGGCCGTGCCCAGCCCCTTACAAGGCAGAGGACCAGTGTTCCCAGTACCGCCAGCAGCTCAACGAGGGATTCTGTGATTCCACGATCCCACAGCCGTGCGCGGCTGACCGGGACTAGGCCGAGGCCTGCAGGAGCCGCCCCCGCCATCTG
>VWZW01000415.1:3263604-3294310 GCA_013397115.1 Edolisoma coerulescens
TGGGCGGGCCCGCCGCGGCCCCACCCCGCGGCCCCGCCGCGTATCCCGTGCCCGTGTTCAAATCCCTTCTCCTACGGCTCACGGCACAAGCAGGTGTTGGAAGGGCAGGGAGGGCTTCCGTGTGTTTCGCTTTGTTACTAAAAGTAAAGGATAAGATAAGTTGCCACTTAAAATGTGGAATGAAACAAATGTGAACCTGAAGAAAATAAACGTGTAAGAAATTGATGCACCTTTCTTGATAATGGATATATTTAAGGCATTTTAGTTAGAAATCTTAATAGTTACCATGAAAAGACTAATAAACATTTTCTAGGGGGAAAAGTAACAAAACAGCGTACAAAAGATTAAACTTGGCCTAAAGTGTCATCTTTTAAAATGATTTATAGCACTGCAGTTTGTTTCTGATTAGTTACAATAGTATGAAAATATGTTACTTAGCAGGCAGGCACAGACTTTTGGGAGAAACCACGAGGGCTGTAATACCTTCCCTGCCCCCTAATTTCCCTTTACAAAGCACGTCCTGTTATGTCATATGTATTCATTGTCACGTTGTGGCTACACTTGCTTCCTTTTACCTCTCTTATTTATGTCAGAGTTAATCACTAAACCTGTGGAAAACACTATCATTAAACAAGATGAACCTAGTCATCAGCTGATAATAAAAACATTACATTATACTAGGCATGATTTAAAAAGCATATGTCATCCTATGTCAGTGGCATGTTGTGAGTTATTTGTCTGGTAGTATCTCTGAGCTGTCTCTACTTTGGAGAAAATCAGGAAGACGTATGATCGATGAGGTTCTTCTGTCACATAAGTTCACAAACGCCTAAAACTCCATCTTAGGGTGGAAACCCAAGAATGCCAGAACTGAAAAGTGTTAGAAGTACGTACCAATAGAACCACTAAGCAGTAGCATTTATGTTAAAGCTACTGACACAGCTCTTTCCAGTACAACACCACAGAGAGACATCATCTTCATAGTGACATGTTACTAGTTTTTACATGCAGTTGGTGTAAAAATGTTCCTATTTCTAAAATACCCTCAAAAAACTGTATTAGAATACTGTCAGACCACAGTATGAATGATCATTCCCTCCAGTTTTAAGGATTTCTTCATCCTAATAATTTATTTTTATAACCTACACAGTTATAATACAGTTTCTTGGTTTAAATCCTTGGAGAACCCAAAGAAAAAAAACCCTTATTTGTTCTTTCATAATCTAATCCAAGAAGCTTCCCTCTCTATATATCATCCTGTTAACAAACTGAGAAGTTAATTAAACAGCATCTTGCCTTATCCAATAGCTGCATTGGCATGCACACTTTTCAGTGTTAGGTTAGTAGTCTCTTGTCCTCTCACCATACTTCTTCACATATTAAAAGTTCTCTTTCATACAGATATATCAGTTACCATATTTTTAAGTGTACACAACTGAGAAAAAAATTAATTTGGTTCATTACTGCCTTTTTTTTGGTTAAGACTAGCTACAACGGCAGCTTGAGTGGATTTCACAATGCTATTTTGTGAGTTTTCATATCGCGCTGTGGGTGTTTGTCTTCTAGGTAAAAAGAACAAATCCCAGAACAACAGTAGTACAAATGGAAACAAAGACATAAAAACATCCAGGTATATATTTATCAAAACAATTAGTACATCAGCCCAGAGATGCTACCTGTTTTTTTTCTGGTAGGAATTTTACTATTAGCAAAGTCGTTTCTGCAGCTTGATTTCAAGTGAATCTCTCATCAAAAGACAGATAAAACAGCCAAGTAACAGTTTCAGTTCAATTGAAACAACCAAACAAGTCTATGAACTTGAAAGTGCAGTTAAGAATGATCTCTGTGTAGTTGTCTCTTCCTTGATGGATTCACTCCTTGCCTAGCAGCTACATACAAAACTGCAAGTTTCTTAAAAGTTCTACCCTGTTCACTAGCAAATTTTTGGTTTTGTCTGAGTTGCTTCAACCAGCTGTCGCTATCACTACAGAACTGTCAGCCAGATGGATGAGAGCTGACAGTCCCTAATGGGTTGAACAAAGAGAAGGTCTAGATTAAAGTAATGTTATCACACTGATAACACTGAAATCTGTCTCTCCAGAGTCTTGTTACCTTTGGTTTCACATACAAACTGAAAAAGCAGAGGACACCCATTAAATCCCTCATCAGAGTAACACCAGATGAACACCACATCAGAATAAAAGATCATCATAGCTGTTTACAAAGAATTAAGTGTTTTGTATACTGTTGTATACTCTTAAGTAGTAAGAGAGTTTTTTAGTCTCCCAAGAATAAAAGGAGTTTGCAAACAGTGCAGCAGAACTTATTTTTTGATGAATCCTTTTCACAGTCAGAATGCTAGCAAAACTTGCTACATGTTTTTTGCTTACAGGTCACCATTAGTAAAGCATTCAATTCACCTTTGAACATTTCAGTGTAATTGCTCTGAAAACTTCTCTTTCCATAGAGCTAATAGTACCTTGGCTAGTATTTAAACATTTGCTTTTGAAAATGATTTGTCATTGATACTGGTTTACTGTAATACACTAGACAGACGCTGGACCACAAACAGAAGCAGCCCAAAATCTGTTTTGTGGGTGACTCAGGCTGAATATGCAGAGGTGTTGACTTTAACCAGACAAGCAGGGAGCACCTTGAGCCATCTGCCTCTAATCTTACCATAATCTTTGAGTCAGTCCCCCGATATAGATACACAGATAACAACACTCAACACACCAGATGAGTAATGCTGGTTCACAAATGTTCACTGGAAGCGAAGATACATAAATAATACATGATAATAAATAAGAACTACATGTGCACCAGAATACTCATAGCTACAGACTATTTGGTTTTTGATAAACTAATTAGAGGTGAGAAGAAATCAAAAATGCCCAGCCAAGCGAGCAGATTTATGGGAATACACAAACTGTAGATAGATGGAAGAGTTCAGCATAAAGGTACTGTGAAAGGCCACAGCCAGGTAACTCATTTACTGAGCTCTCTCCTACCCAAGGAGCTTTACTATGATTAAACACAAAATTAACAAAAATTGTGCTGCATATTTCTTTCAGCACCATTTAAAAAAAAAAAATTGTAGTGTGGAGTAATAATGCCATCTACTGGCAATTATTATTATTATGCTACACTAGAAATGGTAACACAGACAGAAAAGTCAGGATTGCAGCCTGAATTCAGCAAGTCTTTTTGTTCTTCTGAATACAAGATGCCCTGAGAGGGTGTCTGACTTGGGGCAGAAACGTACGCAGGCCATCTTCAGTTGCTCCAAAATCCCAGTCTGCTTCAAACAGATTGCCCAGCCAAAGAATGGCCTCAAAACTGATAAAGGGTCTGGAGCACAAGTCTCATAAGAAGCAGCTGAGGGAGCTGAGCTTGTTTAGCCTGGAGAAAAGGAGGCTCAGGGGAGACCTTACTGTTATCTAAAACTACCTGAAAAGAAGTTGCAGCAATGTGGGGATCAGCCTCTTCAACCAAGTAACAAGTGACAGGAGGAAATGGCCTCTAATTGCACCAGGGGAGGTTTAGATAGGACAGTAGGAAAAAAATTCTTAATCAAAAGGGTTGTCAAGCAGGTGAACAGGCTGCTCAGGGAAGTGGTGAAGTCCCCATTCCTGGAAGTATTTAAATGACACAGAGATGTGATTCGTAGGGAATATGGTTTAGTGGTCGACTTGGCAGTGTCAGGTTACAGGTTACTCGATGACCTAAGATGCCTTTGGCAATCTAAATGACTCTATATTGGGGCAGAAAAATCTCTTAATTCCCTGCAAACTCTACAGTTGCCAGAATAATTCCTGCATCTCCAACACGTCCACCCCCATAGCATGGAGTCAACACGTAAAATTGAGGACTTTCCTGCCTCAGAGGGATAACATCCCCCTATTCCCTTGTTTGCTTGCACCTCAAGTTGACCAGACATACTTCTTCAGCACTTTTTTTTCAGGAATGAATTGTTTTCGTCTTCTTATAATATATGTCCAAAACCGTGAACAGGATACTCTACTTTGGCACACTTATCCTAGGAGATAGCAAATGCTGACACTGAGATTGCAAGAGGATTGCCAGTTTTGTCTGGTTGCAACTGAACTGATCTTTACTAAATTCAAATTTCATTCTTGGGTGGAGGAAATTTAATTAATAGTTTAAGCACAGGGAAAAAGAGCATAATTTTCCTGCTGTAAAAGTTTCCAGATTCCATCATGCAAGCAGAACAAATATGTAACATGATGGTAACCTGGAAGTCAGTTTTACAGTACTTTGACTGCACTCCTCATCTGCTTCTGTTCTCTGTAAAAATTTGTCCCTACATGTCTGTTAAGCAATTGTGCATTAACCATGCAAGCAGTGGGTTTAAGAATTGCAGCATTCATTAAGCCAACTAGGTAAGAAGCTATGACCCACAGAATGATGCTACACACGTCCTCAGATTCCTGTGTTGTTACTTGTATGGACATCACCTGTAATCATTCACATGAGGCTAGAATGACAAATCACTGTGATATTTGGGTTCTAAAAATATAAGCAGTTTAGAATCCTTATTTCTTGGTATGCAGTCTAAATGATGTTGTTTTTCTGCATCTGGATTTTACTTCCATAATGCCACAAGGTGGCCTCCACATAATACAGCATTATCACCACATCCTTTACGGAATGACATATGAAAGCAGGCTTTTGCTTTACTGCAGTGTTAGTAATAGATCACCACAAAATGGCATTCCTTTCTTTGTATTTCAGGCTCAAGAAGCTCACATGCTGTGTAGAATTGGTTCACATCTGACAGGAGCTCAGGGCAACACAAAGCAACTGCAAGCACTTCCACAGGATGTTCTACCAGACAGAAGCCTGTTCAGGAACCAAGCGTGTGAGACGCTCACAGAGCAGGTCTACAAGTTGTCTGCCCTGCAGAGAGTCTGGGAAATCCGACATGTGAAGGGCTGCAGTAATTCAGACAGCCTTAAGCAGTTGTTTAATTGTGCTACATTTACCTCTCTGCAAGGAGAACCTGAAGAAAGAAAGGCCAAAAGCAGCAGAGATCCTCCTTCTGGCTGGAAGTTAAACCATTTCTGGCCTATCAGGAAAGTTGATGCTGGTTTTCAAGGGGGTGAATGACCAAAGGTCACTAAAGATTGATTTGCATTATTTCAAAGCTTACTGTTTCTTAATTTACTTTTTTGGGGGGGCTGGGGGGAGCTTTATTTTACACAATTTATAGTGGGACTTAAAAGTTTACCAATGCAAGTGGAAATAGAGTAGCAATTTCTAGATGATAAACATTTTCTTTGGTGTATTAAAAATGTTGTTACAAAAGCTATTACAGTGTGTACTATTAGGAAATCTAGATTCAAACTAAATATGAAAGTAGTAAAACCTGTGAGCTTGCACTGTTTGACAAAGCAAAAGAAACAAAGATGGGTCTTAAACTTCTTTTCTCATTTACAGTGGTTCTGAATTGAAGTGAATCTTCAGCAGTAGCTGTAGAAACCTTTTTCTTTTAAACACATTCTGTCCATTTTTGAGAAGCTGAGAACTGTAACTCTCCCTGGTTTTAAGTTCATCTCTATGCACCTTTCTTGTACAAGGCCGACATTTGAGATACATAACCGTACATGTGCACAGATGACACCTAAACAAGTTTACCAACTGCTACTTCTTTGAAATTCAACACTTAGAAGAATAACTGTTGATAACTTTTTCCTACTGTCTTCTTTCAATGTATTGACCTGTAATTCTCTCGTGACTCTTTTCACGCTGTTGTTGAAATAAGCAACTTTTGTTCTTTTATCCTTCAATCTTTACCTTGTTTATTTGAACGAAATAATTTGGAGGTGCATTACACCTCCATTATACTGTAAGCAAGCTAAATATGAATCTTGTTTTTATCTTTAAAGTGCATTCTTGTTTTTATCTTTCAAGTGCTATTTGTGTGGGCTTTTATGCTAAATCAGACTGTGCAAGTAAAGACATGCCTTAATGAGCCTGAGTTTGTACATGACAGAGAACTGCTCAAATGTCCCACTGGGGAACTGCACGCATTATCTATCATTAATCAATGGCAAACAAGCTAATTTTCTATGCGCTGTTACACTGCTATTCAGTGTGTTAAACAGTTTCATTAAAGCAACGTGATTAACAGCTTTGAAATAAGTAGTAGTAGTATTTCCTGTTTGACTCAAATATATCTATGTCAGCCTTACACTAGAGGTAAGTAAGAGTCCTATGGGAGTACAGTGATTCTGTCTTTATTTTATTAATACCTATTTATTTTACTTTAATAGTTTAGCCTGAAGCAGGATTTGCCAAATCTCAAATAAGCACTGTGGGGTTAAATGAAATAATTTTTAGATTCATAATACTAGCATTATCATAAAAAGTCTTCCCAATTGCACCATGAAGTTTTGTACTTGCCATATGATTCATGGGTTTGGAAGCCTATGTTTCCTTCCTCAATTTTTTGAGCTAAATAAAAATAGGTCATTTTTCTATTTCTCATACATTTTTGGAAAAAAAATAATAGCATAAGTGACCTTGCAATGCCTTTTCTTCCCCTCTAGCTACTTGCTTTCATTATTTGTAAGAGTACTGTAAATATATTTGACAGCAGGCTCCTCTGGGAAGCTCCTTATAATGGCTGGTAAAATCCAGGGCTCACAAGTAGTAGCTTTGCCACAGATAGCAAAAATCCTGAATTTAACTTTGTGCTTTGCTTTTAGATTCTTATTTTAGGCAAACAAAGTAACTATGATCTACTGAAAGAGTGTTGCAGGATTTAATTTACAACTTTTACTGTCTCCTGCAAGCCTGAAGAACTCAGCAAAGTATCTTAAAACTGTTGTTCATTTCAGGTGACAGAGACTCTGGTGTCTAATTTAGAATTACTTCTTGCAAGTGTCAAGATATGTTTTTAGATATTGACATGTCAAAATATTAGGAGGAGGAAATACAATCAAATAATTGCCAGGGCTGCTTTGTATTCATGCAAAAGTGTTGGGGATGGGTGGGTGGGACAGAGAGAGGAAGAACCAGTGCATAAACTCTTGACAAAAATATCCATTGCACTGAGGTCCTAGGTAATACCTATCTAGAAAAGAAACAAACAACCTAAATCAAACCCACCACTCTGTCATCTCTGAAAGTGATAATCTTATTTTATGTGCTATCCCTTTCTCCATAGAATAGCGCGACGCTCAATGAAAAAGCAACTGCACCTCCTACAGTGTAGCTACCTGGAAGAGGAGCATTCTTCAGCAAGGCCACAGAGAGCTTGAGCTCAGGTGAACCACCAGCAAGTCCCACTGCAGGCTTTTAACACAGCCCAGTATCTGGCTGGACAGTCTCTGTGGCAGACAAAACAGGGAGATTAGAAAGTCTGAGCTTGTGCATTTAAAATTAGAAGATTCTCCTGGCATACAAAGCACACAGTCACATCTTAACCTAGAAAAGGCACATACAGGAAAGAAAGACATGTTCTTTTATAACTGAATTGTTGACACAACTTTAGATGAGAGTTTGGAACATCTTCTAAGGGTAGTTCAGCTAGGAAAGAATCCTACTAAGGGTTCACCAAAAGGGTCTCAGCAGAGGTGATGCTGTGTCTGAAGCTCACAAAGCAGAACAGGGAGCAGTGCTGCAGCTGCTCCACACATGCCACAGCTCCACATGGCTGACTGCTGGCAGGGCCATGAGGAGAAGCCACTGTATATATGAGACAGTAGCTGTGACTAAGGCTGGGTTCAAACCATCCTTAAATCAGTAATTGCTGCTTATCTTCCTTTTATTTCACCACTAGATGTAGGAACAAAAGATAGGGCTTGCTGGAGCCATCTGACTCAAATTAGTTCTTCCTCTCACTACAGTCTCTCATTGTTGAGACCATAAAATTCAATTATACTGCTGCAAAGCCAACACAAATGATATTTTCATCAAAAACCTTACTGCTCCTAAACACCAGTGAAGATATTATTTTGGACTATTAAAATCAGTTCAAGTTCTGAATACATTTCCTGGCCAAAAGACAACCTCATATAAATGCCTGAAAAATGACACAATGATGCTAAACCAGAAACACATGGACAGCAGTATCTTGGAGACATACCTTAGGGCTAATGGATAGAAACTGCTCCATAAGCTAGGAAAAATACCATAAGGTGAGTAAATACCACAAAGGAACCACGGGCAAATCAATTTTGTCAGAAAAAAGTATTAATGAAGATACTAAGATCTGTAGATTAATGATTTCTCAATACAGAAGCCTATTACATCAAGATTCAGATTTGATGAGTTTGCAAAGGAAGCGAGGTCTTACAGTTCCTTCCACATAAGCAGAATCCTTTACAACAGAACTGTTTCAACCAAACTAAACTTAAAGGAATCACTAGAGGCTAAAAGCTCATTTTCCAGAGCTCAGAGAGAACTATCAAATAAGAAAGCAGCATCAGAAGCATGTATGCCAAATCCTGCAAACAGAAATGCTGAAATATGCCTCACTAGTCCCTAAGGTAAAAGCTGAAGTTAGCAAGCTGCCAGTTGTGAAAAGCTCCAAGGGCGGTCTCCTCTTATTTACAGCCCTTCAGAGTAAGGTGGCTGAGGTCACAAACCAAATATTCACTTAGAAAGTAAACTAAATCACAGTGCAGTAACCCTAAAAATACTCCCAACAATTTGTAATGTCAGAGACTCCTTGCACAGAAAGGCATTCTTACGTCCCCTTTTTAATGAAAAATGGAGAGCAGCATTTGTTGTCATTTGGCTACAGCACTACTTTATGCTAGAGACAAGTGAATTCTAGTTTTTTGGTTTGGGTTGAGTTTTGAACTGCTGTTTGTGGTTTGGTGGTTTTTGTTGGTTCCCTCTTCCCCCCATCCCCTCCCTTTCTGGTTTTTAGCTTTAGTAGCAACCTTCTCTGTTCCTCTGGAAAGCAACTAATCTGCTTTTTGGATCAAGAATTGTAAGGTGGAAAGAACCCCTTTAGAGATGTTAAGGGACATGCCACCAATAGAAACATAAATGCATTGGAGTGCAGAGGAAAGGGCAAAATTTATACTTCTGCAGAGAAATGAGTGCAAACGTGCTTACACAGCATTGCGTGAACATAACACATCCTCACTCTACCCAACATTCTGATTATTTTGTGTGGTCAGAAAACCATGAAAGACATAAACTTGTAAAAATGAAAATTCAAATTGGCACCAACAAATTTAAAGAACTATACTCAGAGGAGGAGGCAAGATGGGTGAATAGGAAAAAAACACCAACCCAAACCGACACACCACTCAGCCCTAAGCAGCAGGATTTCTCCCTAACTAGTCACCAGCCTACCATTTGTAAAGGTTTGGAACTGTAGGCATTTTTAATTAATACCCAGTAGAATACTGGTAGGGCACTCATGTTTAAAAAACATTTACACACACACAAACCCTCTTAATACAACAGCTTCATCTTAAATACCATGGTGGCCTCCACAGTTGCCCTGTGTAGGGCACAAGCCTCTGAGTTTTCACAGTTCAATGGCACTAAGTTGTTTTGTAGTGAGAACCTGGAAGATCTGAGGGACAAGACATCACTTGGGAAACTAGGTGTGCCAAAGACGAAGGCGTTTTATGCTCACTTGGACAAGTGACAAGGATGTGGAGCTGGAAATTCAGCCAAGCAGATGTGCCCCAACATGTCAGAGGGGTGGAAAAGCAGCAACGGTGAGGAAAGATGACTGTTCTGAGCATCAGGTCTCCAGCCTTCCTTTGTGAAGTGCCTCACTGCTGTGGATTAGGCACGCAGGACTGGAAACACTCTCAGTAATCATCATACCCCAATCTCCCAACAATCACAGGCACCCTTTTCAGGTAATGGGAGTTTTTGTACTGTATCTTAAACACTCCTCCTTCCCCAGTTTTATGCAATTCCCTACACTGACATCCAGGACAGCACACATTGGCCACAGTCCTGATTATAATGTGCCTGTGTTCAAGCCCTCAACTCCTTTTATGATTAATGATGCCACCACTCAGAGGGCAGTATTTTTACAGGTACCTCTTGCAGCACTACCCCATCATCCAATTAACAGATTTAGAAAACTCCCTCTGCTCTCTTTATCCAAAAACACCTTAACTGTAATATCTTAAAAAAAAAAAAAAGAGGCAAAAGGCTCTAAGAAAATTTATGTGAAAAGACAGTTGCTCTGGTGGGCAGGGTTCACTTCACAACCAATTACTCGGCTTATTCTTATACTAATGCTGGCTGTTGGCACAGAATTACTCCAGTATTAACACTCCCATCGATCACCACTCATCTTGGCTGATTAAAAAGTCAAGCTTTTTAGACTTACTAAAGCACAAGGTTGAGAACAAAACTTCTCAGCTATTTCTTTAGGGCTGCTTTGCTTTACTGCTTCACTAGTAATAGCCTAAACTGTACAATGTTGAAAATCAAGTTTTATCACTACGTTTACAATGATGGTTAATTGTATTTTTATAATTTACTGTTTCCTGCAGCTGGAAAATGAGGTGGCAGAGTCATCCAGAAATTAACTAATGCAGCAAGGTTGTTTTTTTTTCCTATTCAGTCAGAAACTTCTTGTTTTAATAACTAAAATTTCAAGTAAACACATATAAATGCTTATGCCTTTAAGCTTCAAGACAAGGTACTATTAGCAGACATAGAAAGTATTAAGAGATTTCTGCTCTCCAAACCATACTACAAATAGTTCCTTTCTGCATTCATTGTAGCAATTCCATCAGAATAGAAAGAGCAGTTTTGGTTTCTTACAGACAAGAGCTGCTAAGACTTCAACTCCCCAATAATCCATCATTCCACTTTTATCTAGATTAAGTAGATAATAGGACAGCTGATTCACACGAGAAAGGACAATTCAATAGTAATGAAATGTGCACTGTCCAAACAGCTGCCTGTATTTGTGCAATTTCCCCATTTGGAACCAAATATGCCACAGGGGTTTCTTGTATGTGGCAACTCTCCTCTGAAAGTCTCTAAACATTATTTAACTCTTGCAGAAAAGAAGTTTGTCTCATGCAGAAGAGATGTAATGAAAGCCTGTTATCACAAAAGACAAAAAGACCAGCTATTTTTCTGAAGGTGGAATACTTATGGCACTAAGTCTTTAAATCCATAGAACATCTGAAACGAGTAGAAGTGGCAACTGCAAGATCCAAACATAATTTGGGCTTCTTGAAAGTGAAGCTCAATAGACTAAATTCAATTTGACAAAGAGACATCATGAATTACAAAAGCTATTTTAAACTGTCTACAAGTGACTTCAAGTATGATACTAGGGTGCATATGTATTTCAACACCTTAGACCTGTAAGAGCAGGCAGTTTTGGAATGTAACTTTATCTCGATATTTAGATTTGGTTTAATTGTTTCACAATACACATACTGCTTATGTAAAAAAGAAAGTATCGAGAATATGATTACAGTAACAGTTAAGTCCACTAGTTCTGTTTATTTCAAGCCTATACATATAGAAAACAGCCTCCTTCCCAAATCCGTAGAAAGCTATTATTCACAGAACTGTATTAAAAGAAGTCAAAAGCATATTTCTAAAAGCAGTTTATCACATTTTGGCACCTATCACTTTCCAAAGGGGATTCAAATGGCTCTAAGCACATCAATGAAAGAATAAGAGAAAAATAAAAAGGCAGGAAAGACAAATATGGTGTCCTTGTGTTTTGTTACAGCAAAGAACAGATGTTTGAGACCCCAACACTTAGTTGCTCATCAACACTACAGCGCTCAAAAGTAATGACTGCCTGAATTGAAGCAGTGATCCATATGAATCAGAAACACTATGGAACACATTCAAGCTGAAAGGAGATCTCATTTTACAGCAATGTGATCAGCAGCCACAATCTGCAAAGAGATATACTACAAAACTCCAGTCAGTACAGAAACAAAAACAGTCTAGGTCTGCAATAGTTGTGAATATTTCCATTTTATCCCTTTAAGGGACAGTGCTACACCTCATGCCTCCCTTACAGTAGGTTAGTATCAGAGTTAGTGCAGAAAACTCAATGCAGAAAATAAGAACAGAAATAATACTGCAGCTATGGTTATTTAGAATGAAAGCATTTTATTTTTTTCCAACCAAGTTCAAAGTCAAACTTAAAGCTGTGAGTGCACACTTCAATTCATAGGTATTAATAAAATTTGAGTGAAAAGTTTTAAAGATGGAAAGTTTTCACAACTGCTTCAAATTGAATCATGTTAAATAGCTGGTCCTGTGTTTTGTCTAGAATTCTTATCTTCCCCCCCTCATTTCTAACAAGACCCACTCTTAGTATAATTAAAGTAGATGAGCAATAAATAACATTGTTAAGTGCTAAAGAATATATGTGGAAAGAGGGAGAAAAATAGTTGCATTTAGTCTCATTCTGAGACATAAAACAAGCCATTTAACCCATGGAATAAACATAAATTGTTTAAAGAAGGATAACATAAGCACTAATAACACAAGCATGCTCAATCTATTTTCTCTGTGAATCTTTATCTGTAGCCTACAATGATTACTGTGTGTAGGATGGTAGACTGAAGGCAAAAATTAGACTACACTGTCTGGCTTTTACCAAGGCTATTAAAAACTGCTTCATTTTTTTTTTTCCTTCACTAATGCAGCATCAGCTCAATATAAAGTTCATCTCAAAAGAATCAACTGCTTTCATAAACTTTAGCATTTGCATTGTGCAAAGCTGGAATAACTTCACACCACTACCATAATTTGCATGGTTTTGTATTCTGAAATAGTTGACTATGAACCACCAGTCTCACTTTGCACCAGAAAACTAGGCACAAAAAATATCTGCAGATCTCCACACTAAGACAGACATACAGTCTTCTGCAGAACTGGAAGATCTGGCAAGATGAACTGGTAAAAGCAACCACTTGCTAGTCTAAAATGTAAGCTTCACATAAGATACTTTCAAGTTTCCACACACAAGAATGTCCACTCTTTCAAGAAAAAAACAAACAAACAAATTAACACTGTAGCACCCATCTTCAAAACCTTTCTCTTCAACGCAAAATGCATAGACCTCTAACTCCAAACTTGCCTACTTCAGACACCAGAAAGTGAAAATACAGCCTGCTTTAAGATATGTACGGTATAATGGAGTGGGGCTGACGTCACTCAGCATAGGGCATGTGTACTTTGTCCTTTCCTACTCTCCCATCCCTCCTGCACCTCAAGGGTTAAAACTGCAGTCTCTGACAAAGCAGCCTACAGGAGGGAAGAAATCATTTTATTTATATCTCACTGGAGACAGTAAGCTCCTGGAAGGCTAAAGCTAACTTTTTTAATACCAGCAACAATCTGTAAGCACTATTAAGTAGTCTGGAACTGCAGTACCCGTGTGATACAAGAGCAGATGACTCTTTCCTGAGAAATAGGCGTAGCTCCTTCAAAACAGAGACATACATAATCATTAAGACATGCTGACTTCTTCATACCCAGCTACTTAATGGGATAGCTTTTTCTATCCCCACTCTTCAGCAAGCAATCAGCAATACCTCAACTTGGCCGCTTACATTTACGAAATATTGGACTTTTATTTTAAAGCCCTGCAGAAAGAGACAGTTTGCCAGAAGGATTCTTTAATTTCAGTTTACGGGATGGGCAAATCTTGGGTCACACTTAAAAGAAGTACTCCTTCCACAAAACAGCCTCAAGTACTTTCAGGGAACACTGAGGCAAAAGACATACTGTTTTTCAAAGACATCAGTTTCATATCAAGTGGTATAACATGAAGAACAGCTTTGTGGAGACATCCTTCATCCTCAAGTACATACGTGCTTCTGCATCACAAGAACATACAGGAAAAGGATTAATTCTAGGATCTTTTGACACATCCTAGAGACAGCATTCTTAGAAAGTATCACAAAGATTAGCATTTATGCATGTGATAGCTCACACACTTAATTCTGAGATTCACTGAGACAACTATATGAATTTAGTGGAGTTACACAGCTGTTAAGACATTTAACTCATGTCAACTTTGACCAGATATTATACACGTACATTCTGTAACAACAAAACTGATTCCTAGCCATTTGGCAACTAAAGAGAATACGAGAAGCTGAGCCTGAATATTAGTGTGAATAGTTTAAATGAATTAAGAACATGATGGAAAAAATTATTTCATAATACAGATACCTGAATCCTGTTCTTACAGTCTAGTAGCTGCCTGAAAACAGTAAAAAATTCATTTAAAATAAGGCACAGATACTAATGACAATGTTTAATACTGTATTATTGATGCTTGTCAAAATGCAACTTTTGGCAGTTAAAAAGAATGCATTACTTTATTAGATATTCCTCAGTAATGACCCTCAAGTCAATCTTACCTTGCCTCTAAAACAAAAGCACTGTCCACAGTTAGGATTTGGCCACATACAGAATTCATTATAAGCTCCATGGCTCTAAATCTACATTCAAACTGGATTTTTAAATACTAGAGTATCCCTTTAATCAATTACAACTATGCTTTCTCCTATTATCAGAAATAAATGGCCATGAGTTATTTTGTCTATTAAAAAAACCCAAACCAAACCAATCTGAGTTTCCATAAACAGTAGGAATGACTGAGGAATAATCTAAGAGTTTCAGCAATTGCTACCCAAATGATGAAACTAGACTTCGTTACTTTTACATTTAAGTGCTCAACAGAACAGTAAAGTAATACAAGAATGTTGTCAGACTATAGTTCCTTTAAATTTTTAATTGATAGTAAGAATATTTGAAAAGTCCTATCTCAAAACTTTTTGAGCATGAAATATCTCTACTGATACATAACAACTCTAGCAAAAAAATTGGCTACGCGCATGTCTCCAGATTGTCCCACAAAGTTCTCAGTTTTGGGATGTCACAGAAACTCTTTGTAACTGACTGCCCTAGGAAATGCAAAACCTTTGGTGGTTTATGGAACAGTCAAATAACCAAAAGCACCAAGTTCTGATGACAGATGTCTAGTTGGCCTTCAGAAGTCAGCAACAATGATACATAAACTAAATACATAATGAAGCAACAGGAGGCCTAAAGTTATTGACCACTACAGGAGTTTAAATTTCATTTATTTAATCTGTAAAGCAAAAACCACTTGGGGCTATCAAAAGACTTGTCTCCTGCATGTCAATAAAAGTGCACATGCTTAATGCTAGGTATGAAAACAACCCTTGTAAGTACTTATTTTCAAGAAAGTAGTCTATTTGGTCATACATGCTGTGCATGTATACTTTTAAGTGAAGAGCTGGCACTTCACAAGTTTTAATTGAAAAAGCATGCTTCCTAATCACAAAGTTAAAAAAGGCAACTGCAAGCCTAAGATTAAGACTGCCTCAGAGCTATTAAGATATAGCTTTTAAATTAAAATAGAACAGCATATCAATAGTAAAAGAGTTTATAGCTGTATTCTCAATGCTGTTGTTGGTATGAATTTGCCATCATTGATCAGGCTTAAACTTGACCAATTTTGCAAAAGCTCTTTGTCAGTTTCTTAAAGGAGGTAGTATAAAAAGGGTGTGATCTGAATAACATGGCCTCACTGGCTGTAAACATTTCAAACAATAGACATAAATATCTATGATAAAAAATATTGTGGAAGAGATTATTCTAGAAATTGGTTTTTTTGAACTTGAAAAGAAAAAACAGTAGATATATTTAATATATTTACTTATTTGCATGTAGTTTGAATGATACAGAACAAGATTACTGTGTTAGAAATCCACATACAATATAAAAACATTTGTTAGACATAAATTCACCATTCTGCTGACATTTGCAGTAACTGTTTATCCAAGCTTAACTTCAGGTATTTATAATATTTTTCATACATGAATCTTTGTATATGTGCAATGTTTCATTAACTACACAATGTGAAACCCTGATTTTTGCAGTTTTTCATCAAAATCTGAACATAATAGCTATTTGCATCTTAACACATTGGCTTTTTGAAACACTAGTAATTAAGGCATCTTTGCTGTATAGTTTCTCAATAGTGCAAACAAAAACTGTCTTTAATAATTTGATTAAAACATAGAAGTAACTGAATATCCCAAAGTTTTTTGTATTTTTTTAATGTAATTGGAAGATAGTTGTGCATTTTGTAGTTCTCTTGTGAAAGAGACATTTAAAAGCTCTTAATGCTGATTGTTTTTGTTGGTTCCTTATAACTGGTTCTGCTGTCTTGTCTTCATGACAGTATAATTCATCTTCTTTTATGCGGTGATGTTGTAAAATACAGTAGCATTTAAAGGAATACCTAGTAACTGAGCAAATCCCAAATGCAGCAAAGGCATACAGTTTTCATAGTGCACTTTCACCTCATTGAAGTATAAGTTGCTCCTACTAGACATTTTCCACTTCAATGTGAAGTAGATTGTTAGGGTTTTGTTAGTGGTTTCATTGAACAGCTTGACAATTCAGTTCTCTTCCGCCAGTAATTCTCAAAAGGCTTTCAGTACACATTTCAGGGATACTTTAGGGGATTGTTTCACCACATAAGCACACATAGCTTCCCCATCATGTCAGTGTAGCTGCAATAAATAAGCATTTACATCCTAGAAGGAAAAAAAGGAGAAAGTGTTTGTCACATTCCTTATAGATCTAACATCAACTCTGTGTCTGAAGCAGGGTAACCAAAAAGGACCGTAACACAAGAATAATTGTATTTGCCCAAATTTCAGAAAAAGTTATCTTCACGATTACTTTCAATTAATGCTTTCAATGACATTTCTTTATGTACTAAAAAGCTTGCAAGAAGAGTAGGATTAGTTTTCAAAGCCATCAATTTAGTCTGTAATTCCTCTGCTCCCTGTATGAACAGGAAAGATCATCATCATATGATCATGCAGTTAAAACATATATTCCTTCACCCAATCCCTCCAACATTCTTGCACTACTTTTGCTCCCGACTTGCTCAGGTGACCTTGGTCAGTCTATCCCAATATACATTAAGAAGCCAGCAAATAAACATAAAGGGAACCTGAACTGTAGAGAAACAAATTGACACTACCTACAGCTGCTGTGCAGATCTAGCAAAAGAACTAGGCAGTCTACATTACATGCTCTCGTAGCTCTACCAAGCTGGGAGTTAGAACTCAGTTCTTCTGCATCCCTGCTGACTGAAACTCTCCAAGAAGTTTATAATTATCCTTGTAGGGACATCAAAATTGAAGTTGCTGATGCACGCAGTCCCAGAAAAAAAGGAAATAACTTACTTGTTTGATACATCAATGCAATTAATTCTGTAGGCATAGAATTATAGACTCCACAAAACTCCTTAAGACATAAGTAAAAGACGCAATTTTTAAGTTCTTTTCAAGTTCACTCAAATCCTGCACACAACCAAGTGTCTGCTGTAACTCCTTTCTCACTACCTTCATCAGGTCTCTCCACCTGGAGAGGTTTCTTACCTAGAGTAACTTTTAGCCATGTTCATACATACGAGCACAAACAGCAAAAGATGCATCTACCAGTCACCCTTATGTTACTGATACCACAACCTACTGAGAAATGCAAGCAGGGATTTGTCTCAGATAGATAGGCTCTTCTGCTCTCCACAAACCCATCCTTTTCTAAGCATTAGGCCAGCAATAAGCTTTAGAATTTAGTATGTTGTCACTTGCCCCAGTCACCTGATGTGCAAATGCAAATGACATTCCTGGCCTAAGATTCTCCATTCTCCGTTACACTTACAACAACGGGTACAACAGATCTAAGAGAAAACGTCTGTCCCTTTCACAGACCACCTAATCAACTGAGCCCTTTTTTACATCAAGTTTAAGGCTCATTACTATGAGCTACTTTGTTATTAAGGAGATGCTTCCTCTTTAAAGTAAAAAAAAAAGGATAAAAAGAATTATTACCATTCTAAAACACACAACTGTCATAGGGAATCAACTCCAGATTTCTGTAAAAACCATGCAATACACTTGAGCATTAGCAGAAACTAAAGTAAAAGCATTTCTGTCCAACCACAGTTCAGCATAAGTAAAACAAGAGGAATACTGCAGGTGATACAACAATGTTTATTACTGAACACAACCAGAGCTGGATTACCTTAGCTATATTACCAGTATATCCTGGAACCAGAGTAAGATGATTCTCCTGTTCCCACAAAACACTTAGTTGTTGTTTTAAAATACGAATATTTCTGAAACAGAATGAACATCACTTTGTAACATAAGTAGTACATTTCAGTAGTCTCTTTTACTAAAATGAATTATTAATACTGCATACAGACTCAGCCTATACCACAGATATTGCCATAAAATCTCAAAAATTATGATTCAACTTCTACAGTATTTGTATAATCCCTGATATGACTATGTCCTACATGTATTAAAACAGTAGCAAAAAACCAGAAAAACAAAACCAGTAACTTGACTATCCTTAAAGTAAGCTTCCAAACATGACCTGTGTCTTAAGAACAACAGAATTACTTTTAAGCTTTAACTTTAAAATCATAATTTTGCCTTTTGTAGGCAACTTGTGCTACTACTGATCAAAATTAAAACAGATTGAGATTAAATAGGCTACAGAAACACATTTAAATATTTCCCAACACCATACTCACCCATCTTCTGCCTTTTCTGTATGTGCAGATAGTTCTGACCACCATCTTTTAATGACAGCCTGAAGCCAGTTTAAACCAACTATCACATATCTGTAACAACACATTTTACACATTATGCATTTCCTCCTTCCTGTACATTATCTACAGGCCAGATAAAGGGTTGAGATAAATTGGTAAGCAATTTAGAAAGCAACACATCTTCTATTCCGGAAGCAGAAAAACCTAGACAAATTGGTAAGTTTGAATACTTGCCTACACCTGCAATTTCTAAGTGGTAAACTGAAGTTCTTGTTGAAAAAGTAGAAGAAAACTCTGCCTTGATTTCATGTTATAAAGCATACTAAAATCTCAGTGCTACTCTTTTTCACTGTTTAGGATACATAAATCTGCAGAAGGGCAAAGCCAGTCCTCTCCCCCAAGTCCCTAACACTGCAGAAATTCTTTTCTGCACCACTGTTTTGTTAAAGTATAAAGGTTCAGAGTAAAGATTCTATTCCGGAGCTTTCTCATTTCCTGAGAAAGGCAGAGTTGGGAGAAGGGGCAGAGGGAACAAGAGTCAGAGGACTAAAAACTGTTAAATTTCCAGGGCTCTGCATAGCCAGGAAGTAATAGTGTTTTAAAAACATCCCAAGCTGATACTTACTCTTCGTATTTGCTTTTAAGCAGAGATTTCACTAAAGGCAAAAGATCTACACAGCAGCCAACTGAAACATATGGTTTTTCTTCCTGTAAACTTAAAAAACAAGATGTTTCAGAAGTGCTTGAACTTCAGTGTGGTTATAAGCAGATCCTAATCCCCCACTTTTTTTTTTTGTTTGTACCTGTTTGTAAGCACAGGAAGGCAGTCTACTACTACTCCAAGATCCTGTATCCTAGAAACATTAAGAATAAAATCAGAAGTGTTACTAGTAGATCCTACTAGTAGTAGTAGTAGTAGTAGTTGAATTCCACTATGATTTAAAAAGTGTAACAAAGTCACAACATTTACATAACTGCTAAAAATGCTGTGGCATATTTGGGATTGCTATAATTTTAAGGATATAAAAGAAGAGACTTATTTTACCTCACTAAGTAGGCTACCAGTTCACTTATACTTCTCCTTCTCCAGAAGGTTAAAGCTACGTTCAGTCTCAGATTCCTGCTGAAAAGAACTTGGGCCATAGTTTCATGGTCCTGAGAAACCTGCATGTTTTTAAAAATATAAAAGAAGTTGCCACAAGTTAAGTAGCCAGCAATAAAACAATAAGCTACTCTAATATAATAACCTGGTATATGATAATAGACTTTTCTACCTGTATGGTGATGAGTCTGTTTTAGAAATGTATCTAACAATAGCCTTAAACCCATAAATTTCCCTTAGAAGGCACAAAAAGATTAGACCTACTTTACACAAAAGCTACAAGAATAAGGTGTGTACCTATTTACCACCTAAGAGAGGTATCTAATAATTAAAATGAGCATTCATGAGCATCAACCTATAATTCTCACCAACTCTGAGAACTTTTCACTTAGATGATTATTAATTTTGACACAATTTAGACACAAGTAATTACATGTATAATTTCAAACTCTGACAGAAAAGGTTCATTTCTGAAAAAGCTTGTTCTCTGAATAAAGTTCAGGCATTTTAATTAATTAGACCTTGGATTGGAATGAACACTGCAGAGCCACACACATCTCTCAAACCAGTTAAACAGTAATCTGTGGCCAGAGGCCAGTGATCTGGTCCTTAGCTTCTCAGAAAATCAATCTTCCCATCTTCATTTCTTTACCCTTCTTTCTGCAACCTCCTTCTATTTAGCTACTCTGCTCTTTTCTTGAAACCACCAAATTAAACAGTGCAGAAGTGCTGCAAACTTGTGCCTTCAGCCCGCTGGACTCCCAGGGCTGTCCCCTCATGGCAGCCCACGTTTACAGCACCGTGACAAGACAGTATGGTGATAGTCTCTGATCTTACCTTCCCTGCCATCCTTCACTTTAAACACACGCAAGCCTCGATGAGTAACAAAAATCTACTGTGACAGAAATGCAAACTTCAACATTAAGTGCCTTAAATGGCTTCCATTGTCACAAAATCCATTTCATTTAAATATCTGACCTTTTAGTCAGTTTCAGAAGCCTCGCAAGCATCCACTAGGTTTCGTCAACCAATCCTAACAAGAAATAAAGTCTTATACAAACATTTAAATTAGTTTTGCACACACTAAGTTGATACTGCTATTGAAAATCGTCCTAACCTACCCTCACCAGTTTATCCCCATTGATACACTAACATTTTTACACTTCTATAAACACATATATGGACACGTGTCCTGCCAGTTCATGAAACCTAAGCAGGTCAAAACAACGTTCTCCTTTGGTGCTGGTACAATTTTAACCCAGTCAAGTCTGGCAGATCTGAGCTTCTGACCCAACACAAATATGGAAAAAAAGTGGCAGGACTATTACTGTCAATAACTGTATCAACCCGTAAACTGACAGAGACTGTAAATCACAAAACCTGGTATTTAAAGAATTGAAGGAAATTAGTCTAAACAAAGAAAACTTTCACAGCTAATTACTAGGAACACTTCTTTCTTCAAACTCTACCCACCTCCGAAAAAAATGCGCTGTATTTGGATGAGGGGCCTTCTGTTTGAGATGAGCCAGGGTCACTAGAATTCAGCAAGTGTGTACGACTGTTGTGAAGTTTTGCTGGCAGATTCCCTGCACAAGCCAGTTCATTTTCTTTATTTGCCATGTCACGGCCCCTAGATTTAGGGCACAGTTTCTTTCTGTAACAAGGCTTTGGAGTATAACAATGAACTTTCTTTTTACAATATACGACTTTGAAAAGAGAGAGGGGACTGGTCACCGTTTTTCCAACCGTTACTCTGCAATAATAAAGCACTATTTTAGTGAAGGTTACTCCAAACCAAATCAATTGCATTATTACGTTTACATATATATAAAAAATTATGAATTCAGCAGTCAGTTCTCAGGTTATTGAAAACATTTTTCCCCCAACATATGCCTTAATGACACTTGGGTTATCAGAAGTCATGCCACCAATATTCTGTTTTTATTAATGCAGAGACTCATTATTATGGAAGAAAACACAAGAACCAAGAATTGTCATTAAAATCAAGACCTATCATCCATTTGTGTCTGCTTTGGTGTTGCAATCAATTTCAACTGCTTCTTCCTTCCCACCTGTGTCACACTTTAAACTCAAATATTACACAGTGCAGCCCTCCTACCTGTTTGTGTATGAAGCCAGCTGTTTTGGAGATTTCTTACCCTGGGAGAAAGGAAACAGAGAAGAAAAAAGCTATATTACTAGAAAGGGTCAAACACTCCCATCTATACTACTTAGCATTAACGGTAACATTTACATTGTGCACATCAGCAAGGCAATGTTATGATCTTTTTTGTTAACACTGAGTCATAAAATCATCTGAGTTTTAATAATTTCAATAAACAAACAGAGGGTATTGGCATCTTCACCACTGTTTGAAGAGGTCTTAGAGTAAGTTTGCCTCTCTAGTGCTTTTTCTGTACTCCACTGTCTTATTCTTCAGCCAGTAACACAGGTAAGAGGTTATAAAAACTGCTTTTGAGTAGCAAGAATCCAGTGAAAATCTATGTGTTACCAATGTGGTAGATGAAGCTGTGTGATTATATGACAGATCCATTTCAATGAGTGTTTCACCTACTCCACCCCTCACTTGTGCCGTGTAGCTCTCTTGGCAAGAAAGAACTTTTTCATGATAGAATTCCTGTAGTGAAACATTCTTGGCAAGACTGCAGAAAAGCAGGCATGAGTAAGACTGCATCAGTACCTACTGCTCACATGGACGATACAATGCACTGATACGTGCAGCTGCTGCCTGTATCTATTATAACACATAGTTTTCACAATATAATTGCTGTTCAAGTTAAAGTTCTATTGCACATCTAAACATCAAATGCTTATTAGTGCTGCGCTTCTAGTTTTAGACCACTCAGAACTATGAACTTGTTAAAATGTTTATTTCAAGTTTTGTCAGGGGACATAAAAAAACCCACCAAACAACACAAACAGCTTACCTCCTTCATGATCTTTTTAGTGGAAGAAGAGATTCTTTTTCTGGGGAGATCAATGGAATGACTTTCAATATGCAATACTTTCTGTTTCTTAACATTGTGAGCTTCAGATGCCATAATCTCTCAAATCCCTGTTCTCAAGGGAAAGATATTTAGTTGTATTTTCTAAAACATTCCATCAACTTTCCTCAAATGCAGCTAGCAACACCAGTTAAAAGAATTAAACTTATTTGCAAGATCTTCCATCTTATAAATAACCCAAGACATCATCCTTTAGTGAATGTTAGCTGAAGGCCTTATCATTATTAACATGTTGATGAGCATTTCAAAATCCCTATTTAGCTTTCAAAAAAAAGGAAACAAAACCAAAATCACTCCAAGAAACAGAGGCAGAGATTGTTTTCAGACTAGCTTGCTACACCTGCACCAAGGAGTGCCATACAAACAAGAATTCAAGTAAAGAAGAGGGCAATTTATGAGACTCTTTCCTCACACTATGAATTTCATCTGCTGCCTAGAGAAAAATAATTGGTTCCACAACTGTTTCCAAGTGCGAAAGGCAGCTAAAAAACTGATTCCTGTTTTTGAGGAAGAAGGCAAACTTCATCAAAATAACACATGTTAAAAAAAAAAAATGTAGTGAAAAGATCTTCCCCTTAGTTTATTGGCAAATGCACACTCCACCCCATTTTTGTCAAAACAGAACTTCAGCTATTTCTCATACTAAAACCCACAACTTTATTCTATGTCTAAAGTCCTTTGTCTTGAAGTATGCAAATATTTCTACAAGAATCAACACCAAGACCGAGTTTTAGCAAGACATCCTAGGCTACTTTTAAAAGACAACCACTTGCTCTGAGATATTACCGGTTTTTACCCTAAAAGGTGAAACTCTGGTCCCAAAATGAGTGCTCCGATCTCTCCCCTCCATCTTTAGCAGCAGTCCTATCCCTTTTATTCTGTGTAGCAGATTTACCCCACATTAAGAACTTCAGCATTTAAAAGACTAAGACACTGAGCACTGAATAAGCCAGATGGGAAAACAGCTTATTAGCCATGAAGATCCATGCAGCAGCTAAAGGCCATCCAATAAAACAAGCAGGTGGCAGTCTCAAAACAAGATAGATGCTGTATTCTAAACATCAGGCACATTAAAATCCACATTGTAGGGTACAGTGGAAAAAAAAAATTCTTCAAATGTTTTGATTTTCTTAAGAACTGGATCAGTACTAAAGAACTTCACTTGAAATCTCTCTCTCAAGAAACGGAATGTTTACTGACAGAATCCCTTACCCTGTAAGATGGGAACATGAAGCCCTCAGACTACAGCAAGAATTGCCAATTGCAGCATTATTTAGGGCAAGATCTTTAACAGGTGGTGGTCAATATCCTTCCAGATATGTCTGGCTTAAGACAGGTTCATTAATTTAATTTTTCCACACTATGGGATGGTGACAGAAGAATTATCACTTTGTTAGCTCTCCACACTTGCTAGTTCTTCCACACAGGCTTGTAAATAAACTTTTCCCTGAAGTTTAGAAAAAGCTTCACAAAAACAAACATCTTTTCCTCTGGTTGTCAGACTGGTTAAAACCATTACTTGGACTCAAAACGGGCTGTATATTAAAATTTTAACTTGGAGCACAACCTAAAGGCATATGCTGAACAATTGGACTTCTGAAGAAAAACCCAACCCAATAATCCTAAAATCCAAAGACATACATCCTTTTATTCAGGCCAGTGATGAAGAGGACTTGGAAAAGTCGTGATTTTTTCTTTTCTTCTATCCACTGTTTAAGAATAATACCAAGGGGAAAGCAATAAACTTTAAAATAATAGAGGGGACAACCTCCACCCACCAGAGCTAAACCCCACAGTCATCTCATCAGATGCTAAAAAAAAATCCCTAATCTCTGTTCCTGAAGAATAATTTTTGTGACTACTCCCATAACACACTACCATCTTACATGGTACCATCTTCATGCCTAACAGTGACTGCTCCTTATTTTTCCTTGCTTAATAAGTGATCTCAATTTATCCTCATCTTTCACACTAAGCAGTACAGAAGAAGGTGATCACCAAAATAAATGACAGCACTATATAACTAGAATGCTTTTTGCTTAAAAGAAGTGTAAAATATCAGAAGGCTAGAAAGAAATGTCTTACCAAAGAAATTCAATTAGCATATCAGTTTTTAATACTGGGCTCTAAGGAGCCTAAGGTAACATCTCTAAATACCTGAACTGGAGCTACCTGAAAGCTGGAGAGAGATGACCCTGGACAGAAGGAAGTTCCTTACAAAAGGTTGCATGTGTCCAGGAGAAAAATTAAGAGAATTTTACACTATGACAAATCTGACACAAGAATATATTGTCCCCCAGCCTCCCAACTGAGACAGAATGAGACAAGAGAACTATCAATTCTTTCCTTAAAGACTGGTAAAAGAAATTCAAAAGGTCAGAAGATGATCAGATATAAGGAACATCTAATGAAGCGAAGTCATACATAAGGATTTTACTGTCCAACAGTTTAGAGAGCTTTCCATAGTTTCCTGTTGAGGGTCTCAGGTTATGCAGAAGTAGCAGTGAACATTTAAGCAGTAATGAAATAGCCAAGGTGCAGAACCTCTCCCTTGGAGCTGACAAAGCACCTAAAGAAATCACATGTGGAAAACGCAGTATTTAAAGACAGCCTCAAGGAAGATCCAGACTCACATCTCTGTTGCGCTAATTAGTAAACAATGTAATCAAGAATAGACTTAGTGGACACAAACAAATAATATAATGGGAAAGACTCAGCCTGGCTGTCACTAAGGCAACACAGCCTAGAGACGAGAAGGCTCAGGGGTGACCTCACTGTCGCCTTCCAGTACCTGAAGGGGCTACAAGAGGGCTGGAGAGGGACTTTTTACCGGGGTACTTGTGACAGGCCAAAGGGTAACAGCTTCAGACTGAAAGAGGGTAGGTTTAGATTGGATATTAGGACAAAATTCTTTACTGTGAGGGTGGTGGTAAGGCACTGGAACACATTTCCTAGAGAAGTGGTTGATGCCCTGTCCCTGGAAGTGTTCAAGGCCAGGTTAGATAGGATTTTGAGCAGTCTGGTCTAGTGGAAGGTATCCCTTCCTTCCCATGGTGGGGAAATCAGAACTAGAAGATCTTTAGGGTCCATTCTAACCCAAACTATTCTATGATCCTATTATATCCTGCTCTGCAAAACTAATGGAATTTATTAAGAGTATGGGGTAGTACAACATGGATAAAGGGCAACTAAATGATAGACTCTAACTGAGTTTCCAAGTCCCACACTTAAATCTTGAGTAAACTAGGCAACCAAGAGAAAAAAGGGAAAGCTTTTCCATGTGCAAGTATCTATCTAAGAAACAGCCATAAACTGCTTAAGCAGTTTCCACTCTGCAGAAAATCACCTCCAGATCCCTGGGGAAAACCTGCATTGGTTTATGCTCTTCAATATATTCACAAATTACCTCACAAAAGGGGATGAAGACTGTTGACAATACAAAGTCATACCAGACTGTGAAGATGAGGGCTAACTGAAGAACTGGAGAAAGACTGTGATGTACAATAAGCAGAAGCAATGATTATAGATTAGTATAAAGCAAAGCCTATGTATCTGCAGGCACGAGAAAATTCTGGGTTCCTATTGGAATCACAGTCTCTGTGTTAGAAGCTGCCACCCACAAAAATATCTGGATATAGGACAGTTTACTTTAGATCATTTGGACTGCTCAGTGCTCCATATGGATCAATAAATAGTTAGAAAAATAAACAGAACATTATTATGACAGTGTACAGAACTAATTTGTGCTTGTATTTCAAATACTGAGCGCAGGATTAGTTATCTTTCTTAAAAAAGACCTAAACCAACCCTAAAAAGTAAAAAAACCTTCTGAGTAAAGTAAAAAAGAGCTCAGACAAAGGGAAGTTAAAAATACATGGACTACCCTTCACATAATCAACAACTGAGTAGATCAGCCTTTTCAGTCTGGAGAGGTAGCTACTTATAGCTGACAGGGGAAATAAGACAAAGGCCTCCAAAATGAATGGCTTGGAGAACGTGCATGGAGATTGTGTCCTCTCTTGCCCAATATAAA
Source organism: Edolisoma coerulescens (assembly GCA_013397115.1). Lineage (NCBI taxonomy): Eukaryota > Metazoa > Chordata > Aves > Passeriformes > Campephagidae > Edolisoma > Edolisoma coerulescens. The sequence continues at coordinate 3,290,382 of VWZW01000415.1, forward strand.
AATAAAGGGTCAAAAGACAATAGCTGAAGATCGGATTAAAACTAACAAGGGTAAGCTGTGGGCAAATACAACCAATCTGAACTTGTCACAGGATGTTGTGGACCTAAATGTTTTTTATGGGTTCTAGAACAGACTGTGGAAATACATTAAAAAAAAAATAGACTGGAGGGGATTAAATTCAGATACACAACCCACGTAGTCCAGACAGAGCAGAACACAAGCAGAAGAATCTGGTATATACAAACCTAAACAGTGCTATAATAAACTTAGCATCTTAAGAAACCAGCTTCGAAAAGCTTAGTAACACCTAAGAAAATGCTGGCTGGCCAGCAATTAAAAAGATGAATGCTACAGGATGAAAGGCACTTTACAGGGCTCTTCATGACTTTGATTTCCTATTTGCAATCGGATATCATCTAGGGATAGCTAATTAGACACTACAGCCCCCTGTAATTTTGGGATATATACAGAGGGTTTTTAAATTGGCATTAGACACTAATTTGTACAGAGTCAAACAATCTATACCTTAATGTCTTTAATTTCTGACTTTTCCCTCGTGATGAGCACAGCTATTTGTATTTGATCAGGACAATCTGCTACACTATCTCCTTGAGGCCAGTGCATCTCCCTTGCTTTACAAAGTTTTTAAAAATGAACTAAGGATAGAATGCACGTCCCTTCAGCTCTGCCTTGGTCCACCGTACAATCCTAAACTGTTTTACAGCTGTAACAAGGTAGACTGCAAATCTGAACAGAGATGTATGATTCCATTAGGATGATAGAATCAATTTTCCACCAATTTCCCCTATCCTGTGGATGATTTCTCAAAGCAGACAACAATCTTCCCTTCTCCTTTTATTCTCTTCATTCTTCAGTAAGCAGAAGGACTAAAGTAACAGCAGCCATGTATCCTGAGAAGAAGCTGGTTTGTCCCCACAGTCAACAGAAAGTACCCATGCAGTTTTCTTGATGGTTCTACTGGTATTTTCTATCTCTGATGTCTCCTAGATGCAAAAAAACTCTTCAGGTCATACCAGAATCAGGCAAAGAAAGTCAGCACTAAAAGGCTTTCAAGTGCATATCTATCAAAGGCAAGTATTAACAACTCTGCCACTCCCTCCCATCTTCCTTTGTTCTGGGCACGGCCCCCAGAGAGGGACAAACTCTTCTTGGCACGTTATGTAATCTACATGTGTATTAACATAATATTACTTTCTTACAGAACACCGGCTGGACTACTTTGCACGGCAGCAAGGAAAACGTAAAATAGTTAGATATCTTAAGTCATTAGCAATACCTTTTAAAACACACATTCTTCTATCCTATGACTTGCCCAAATTCTTAATAGCTCCTTTTTCCTGCAGCATTCCATGTGCACTAGCCATTGCAAATGTTCCTGTGATTTTCCCCCACCCCACAGTAACCCAAGTGCAAGTTCAAGGATGACAATATTAAACTCAGATGAAAGAGCTAATTAATCGTTACTCCCAAGGTGGCAAGCTCATGCTTTGAAAGCATTCCAACAAGGTGTGCATCAGGGAATCAGCAATGGTCAACTAATTTTACTGGCCATTATCAGATCTACAGTGGTCACAAGAAACTTCCAAGAATGGTCATTTCAAATTTACTTCCAAAAGGGTGATCTGCTTACAAAAATAAATTAGCACTATCTTCTGATGTAGAAGTGATTTTGTAAGCTCAACATAACTTCCTTTCATTTTAGCTCTGATAAATGTTACAAAATCCATCTGTCTTTGTTTTAGAAGGCTTCCACATCCTTTGAATATGAAACAGTTTGGTTTTTTTTCACATTCCTATTTTAGTAATTAATGTACTGACAGTTCGCCAGCTGTTTAATATTGAATTTTCTTGAAAAAAGGAAGTGGAGTTCAAGATTCTAAGGCGTACGTTAATGCAAAATTTTTCTGCAACATTATAAAGAGTGTCTTATGTGCCAGCAGAACACAGTTTTTTACTGTGCTACACCTGTCAGGCCATTTGTTCCAGTTTAAAGTTTCCTGTGTTGATAAAAATGACAGGAATTTCACTAAATTTGCAGTAAATACAAAGACTATTTGAACAACTAGTTACGGTAGGTTAGCTTGTACCTAAGATTTAAGCTCATTTTCCTCTTACATATGGAACTTCTATATGGCCCACTGTCAGTCACAATGTACCTCCAAAAACGACAAGTCACAGTTCATTCAAGTTTTGTGAGGATGAACCCATGTGTGCATTAGCCCTCCTTGTGGAGATAGCCCAGGAGTCTAATAACTGAACCTTATTCACATTTTCTACTAAAAAGAAGTCAAAACCTCAGCTTTCTGCATCTGGAGGTACCATTCACAAATATGTTAAGCTGCCATGAAGTAACAGCAGTTGTCAGTGGTCAAGTCCTTTCTGAAGTCATCTTTCACTAATGATGAAGTGTCTCAAGATACTTCTACCTGTTGATTTTCACTTATGAACACTCGGGGGATAATAATTTTGGAAAAGTTTTATAACTGAGAAGTGTTATAAAGGAAATAAATTTCCACAACACTGAAGTACCCATATTAATATTTTACACAACTCTTTAAGAAACTACTCATGAAATTCAATACAGCAATTTCTTTTACCATTTATTGCTCAACTCAAAGAGTTTAAAAAAACTGCAACAAGAATTTTGAATTCTAACCCAGAGACAGACATACTGGCAAAGCCCTCAAGCTCCAAACTTAGTGGAGGCTAAGGGAGTACTCACTACTTGCCCACTTGGTTGAACAGTCTGTGACTACATTTCACACAGCTTTCACATGGCTTTTTATGCTACCCTCAAATATACTTTTATTATTGATTGTAGTCTGTTTACAGTATTTAAAAAACCTTCTTAACTGATAGTCAAGCTTCTTACCCTGGGACCAACATACTGTTAATTTTTTTTTTAAATAGCTAATTTAAATTACTATTAAATAATATATATGAAATATATATTGTACACATTAATTATATATAACAGTATTATGAAATACAATGAAAATAAATTTATAAGAGAAGTTTCAAAAGTGGCTAAGTATATATATACACACAGCTATAAGAATACAAGCACATCAAAATACTCACATATGCTTTCTAACATACATATATAAAATACCTTAATAGTATTATTTTTAATATAATATAATGAAATCCTGAGTTATAAAGTTTAGGAATTCAAAAGTTCAATGAAATAACATTAGAGAAACTTAAATCAAAACTACATGGACTATTAATAAGAAATTAAAGTGACATCTTTACACAAGAACATGTTCTTTCCCATCAGCAAGGCCAAAGAGGCACAAACCTACCTTCTGTTATGTTTTAATTCTACTAAACATGGCTAACTATATTTTTTTAATTATTTCCCTGATTACAGTCAGAGAATAAGAGGAAGAAAAAAAACAGGGCAACAGGAAAAGCACAAATGGTGTTCCAAAAAGAGATGGGCGAAAGCTGCTTTTAAGCAAACGGACTTAACCTTCCTCCAAAGCAGAGCATGTTACAAAAACAGAAACAAAAGATTTCCAAGATCACCATCTAATCTCTCTCCTTAAAAGATCTCCCTATTCAGAAGGTCTTTATTTTAAATCTGCATGCCAAATCATCCAGCACTGAAAAAATAATATGAAGGCTTTTGAACAAAGTAATTAATGCAGGATCTCATCTTCAAGCANACACCCAAGAAATTAAATCCGTCAGCAGGCCTCACACCCAGCTTGTTGTCCTCCCTTTCGGCAGCACCAGAGCCTCCCCTGCTCTCCTGGCACGTATCTGCCATTGCACACGCTTGCTTCGAGCTGAGACTGATGGCACCATTTTAGAAAGGGACCGAAGTGCCAGAACTCGCTCTCTGGAGGCGGCAGGCACGGCACACAGCTGTGCCGGGGCGCCGAGCGAGGCCGCCGGGGAGC